>PVIR01012749.1:0-44055 GCA_004026965.1 Petromus typicus | reverse complement strand
CTACCTCTGACTCCTGGGTGTTGGGATTACAGGTCTGAGCCACCACACCCCACATTGTGGTATGTGTATACCAGGGAATGAATTGGGGATTTACACCTGTGAGGCAGACACCAGAATCACTGAGCTAAATCACTGGTGGAATGGACTTTCTGAAAATGTAGATATGCCTCCGTAGCTACAAACCAGTGAAGACATGAAATATTACAAGTAGACGAAAAACCTACACACTTTCCCTGTCAATTCACTTTGGATTTGTAATTTCTTTCCACTTGACTTTGCGTTGGCAAATAGGTTGAAAGGACCACTCCTGTAGAATTCTACAATTCTTTTTTTTTTTTTAAATCTTTATTGGTACATTATATACGCATCATGGTTGCACTCCATAATGGGGATTTGTACCAGTATAAGACACAACTTAATTCTCATTTTTTCCCATAGCCCTACCCACCCTACCGCCCACCCCATATACATAAAACTTGTTTCCTTACTTTTTTGTTATAATCTCATTATTTTCCCCCTTCACCCTATTTTACTTTGAGCATTTCATATTTCACAATATATAACATACAATTCTAAGACTCATTTACATCTTTATTTTCTCATACCAGAGAAAAGATGCAGTATGTACCTATTTTTACTGTGACTGTGGCCTTTCAACTCATGATCCCCTTAGTAAAAGTATTCATGGTTCTGTATTTATCTTGTGTTCCTGTGAGACTACAGAAATCTCTGAACTTCTGAGTGGATTGCCCCTCATTCAGAAAAATCAAGAAATTAGCAGAGAGTTCAAAAGGACAATTAATGAGCTTTTATCTTGTGCCTGCTTTATTGGACAACATGGCTTCTCTAATGTGAGGTACCTTGGATGGTCTCCAGTGACTTCAGCCAGAAACTTAAAGTTGTATTTGTTTATGCAAATATATAAAGTGATTCTAACACGAATTAGCTGTAATAAATTTGTATCCTGTCTGGAATTAACTATATATATATATATATATATATATATATATATATACACACATACACAGTATACACACATACTATATATATACATATAGTATATATAGTATGTATACAGTATATATACAGTATATATATGCTTGTGTGTATTTATATATTACTTATATATAATTAAGATTTTAGACTTAAATATTTTAAACATATGCCATATTTGAAAAAATTTCATAGTAAATCTTTACTTCAAAAAGTTTACTGATAATATGTAACTTTTTGTGTAAAACATATATCTACAAGTTTGTTTGTGTATTTATTCATCTGTTAGTTCATTTTAATTTTCTGATATTTTAAAACTAAACTGCAGACCATTAGAAATTCAGATTTGCATAAAATGTTTAGTTTTTAAATTAATATGCAGTGAAATGAAAAGTATTGGTGAATCTTAAATATAGGCACATTTTGATAAACACATGTAAGGTAATTATTATTGTTATAATAGCAACATTTCTCGGAATTTTCCTCATGTTCTTCCCTTGACAGATTTTCTCTATGTCTTCCAACACACAGATTACTATGATTTATTTTTTCAACAATAAATTTAAGTTACAAGAGTTTTCTTGTTCTGCTGCTATCATTTGGTCCCATATACATACATGTATGTGTATATGTATGTATTATAATCCAAAATCTTGTTAATCAATCATTCTTTTTACTCCAAATTTGCATAGTACACACAGTTATAAAATAAATATAAAATTTTATATATATATATATGTAGAACCATCACATTTTTATTTCCCCTCATTACTTATCCCTACCTCCTTTTTCCTTTGAATATTTTCTATTTCACAATATTCATCATATATTCTAGAACTCATTTACATCTGCAGTTTCTCATACCAGAGAGAAGATAAGGTATTTACACATCTGTAACTTATTTATTTCAATTATTAGTATGTCCTCAAAGTGCATCCTTTCAAGTATAAATGACTGAAATGTATCATTCTTTATGGCAGAGTAATACTCCATTTTATTTTAAAAGAAAAAAAAAAAAAAACACATCTTCTTTATCTAGTCTCCAGAGTAGACTAGATGGGCATTTGGGTTGTTTCCAAGATTTAGCTATCACAAACTGAACTGCTATAAATACAGTTGGAAATATGTTGCTGTGATATGAATCTTTTAATTCTTTCTTGTATTTGCCTAGCAGGGGAATAGCTGGGTAGGATGGGACCTCAAATCCTAATTTTTGAGGAATCTCCATACTAATCCCCATAGTGGTTGTACCATTATGCATTCCCACTAAGAGTTGAGAAGTGTTCCTTTCTCTCTACAGCCTCACCAACATTTCTTGCTGGTTAATTTTGAAATAGTAGTCATTCTTTTTAGAATGCGATGAAATCTCAGTGTTGTTTTCATCTGCATCTCTCTAATGACCAATGATGTTGTGCATTTTTGCATATATTTCTTCTATTTTTTTATTATTAGTTTTGTTTTTTCGAGGGCAGTGCTTACTTCATAATATAGGATAATCCATCATTTAGTGTGTAGCCCAAGCTGAGCTCAAGCTCACCTCAAGTTCAGCCTCTCTAGTTCTAGTATTACAGGTGTTGAACCACCATGCCCAGCTCACCAATGTCTTCATTTTGTTCCTCAAGTAAGATAATTTCTGTTTATTCCTATATTAATTGGCTTTTTATTTTTTACTTCACTTTGCTGTTGAACACAACTTATAATGTTAAAATTTCTATTTTATTTCTCAAATTATATGTCATTGTTTTTAAACAGTCTTTTTCTGTTGAAATATCCTCTAGTTGTATTGAATGAAGAAAATTGCCCTTTATACTTTTTTGTATGGTTAGTGATTTCAGTATCTGGGTTCTAGCAATATTGTTGCCAGTGATCTTTTTTTTTTCTGTAGAATTAATAACATTTTCATAGTACTTCATGGATGAAGCAATTTTGAGGTGTATCCTTTTGTGCTAACTCCATTTTGTGAGTATTGTGGGCATGGGAATGATATTTCTTGGAAAAATTTAAGCATTTCTTTTTGGCCGGTTTCATCAGGCAGTTATCCTGGTTGAATATAAGCTACAACTTTTTCCCCCAGGAAATCAGCTCAGAGCACAGTTGACCAAGGCTGTTCTTAGACAAACTCCTCTGAATATCTTCCAAGCCACTCTATCCATGCACCTTTGTGTTGTCAGCTCCAGATAATGTGGATATTTTCTTTGGCTCCAGTAAAACAACTAGAATGAGAACCATTGTATTTTAGTAATTATATACATCAAGCAAAATACAAGCAAATGTGTATTTCTATTTTATATTTGCTTTATTGAAAAGAATATGATTTATTTTTGTACTAAACTGTTATATATTTTTAGATATAAAATTCAATAATTTGGCCTCAGTTTGTACCTGGACCTATGTGTGCAATGAAATGTATGTTTCCCTTTAAATGAGCAATCATCTTTAATAGCTTATATGAGATTTTTTTTTGAGAGAGTTACCTAAGTGGAGGTGGTCACTCAAGGAATACAACATCTGAATGCTGACTAGGCATGTTGTGTGGAAACTAATATAAATGCAAAATTTATTTATGCATATAAACATTCCGCCAAACCCTTAAACTTATTGGAGACAAAGAGAAGAAACAATAGAGATGCAACCATACTCTATCCATGTTACAGTGAAATGATGTAAGAATCACAAAAATAATATAATGCTAGAAATCTCTAGTCAAGTTAATATCAGATTGAGATAAGCTTTAAAACTATATCATTTCATTTGAGATAAGATTTAATGGAACCTACTACTGCTTTTCACAGAACTTTACAAATGAACATTAACTAATAGATACTGAAATGTGTGGTTTTTCAGAGAAGCTACATGTTTCATTAGAGCCTGAACTTTTCTATGGAAACAGGCAAACTGGAGCTAGGGACTGGGCCTGCAGTTATAAAGAACTGAAAGTGTAGGGCCATTCTAGACTTCTAGGGTCTGTGGACAAAGATGCACCTTGTTGCACATTAATTTGTGTGCAGCATTTCAAGTGATGAGAGTAAGGAGTTTTAGTAAAACAAAGAGGAGTGAGGAGACAATTGCAGGACTTGAGAACAAAGAGCATCCGAAGCACTGCAGAGGCAAAGAGTGCCTTATGAAAGAAAAAAGAGGAGAGTGATATTTGGATGTGTTGGTGATGGCTACAGATTCTAATAACAAACTAACTTGATGTTTAAAGACATTGGGATACCATATGAAGCTGCTCAGTTTCAAAAGTTAAAAACAGGAGAATTTTCATTTAACAAATATCGAATATGCAGTAAAAGTCAGACATAATCCACCAAGAGCTAGAAATAAAAGCTGGGATACAGTCTAAGTACTATGGTTGAAGATACATATTTATCACCATCTGACTAATTATACTTAATAATAATTGCAAGCTAATATTGATAGACTGTATGCTAGGCACTCTGCCAAGTGCTTTACCCAAATAACCTCATTTACTCATGAAAAACATCTATGTATGTCCTACTTTTTATTCCATAATATTCACAAGAAATTAGAATCTCAGATATGTGCAGTTTTCCAAGGTCACACAAGCAATAAGAGAATGATCTTAGATTTAACTCATAAAAAAAAAAAAGAATTCCTTTGTCTTTTCTGAATCAGTAGAATATAGATGTTAAGAAATCAATACCAATGTCAGACTCCTTTGAAGTTGTTAGGAGATGTGACACAGAAAAGAGAAAAAAAGGAGAAAATAAATGAAATTTACATTTGTGAGCCATGCAGAAAATGATTTGAAGAATAAGATGTAGCAATCAGAGCCACCAAAGAAGACAGATAATCCAAATCATGGTGGCTGAAATCTTGTACAATTTTTTTTTAAGGTAAGGTGTTGGATGGGATGGAAAATTATTCTTCAAATTTCCCTAAAGACTTCATCTGGTTGCCACTTGTTTTATCTGCTGCTTCACTTAGGCCCATGCCTTCAATTTACTCTGTTCCCTGCACCTGTGGGGTGGCAAATGCCCTTTCTCTATGTAGACTGTTTCCATTTCCCTCTACAATATAATCAAAGCTGGGCTCACATTCTAATAAAACTTTATAGAAACAGGTGTCAGAAAGCATTAAAATGTACACACTTTGAAAGTGTTAAAGCCAAATATAGTATTAGAACCATACTTGTTCCTTATCAACTTTGCTTCTCCACCGCTTCTGCATACCCTGAGAGTGCTCATTCCTATCACAAACATCCTCCTTTTCTTCTTTGTGACTGAATACATTGACTTCTAACATCACAAGTTAAGGTGTTATTTCCTTGTTAGATGGTCTTTTGGGGTTTTGTTAGTATTACTTTGCTCTTTCTAATGTTTCTTTTCTTACACAATTTTCCTTTGTGCAAATCTTGGGTTAGATTAAAGATAAAATTTGGAGATTTTCTCTTCTATAAAATGTGAGCATATGAGTTCCCTAGAAATCACTAAGTACAAAATCTAAGCAGTTATACAGTGGGAATCCACCTTTCCTCGCTATCACAAAATACCTGAGAAAATTCAACTTAAATAAAGAAAAGTTTATTTTTGTCTTGTAGTTTTAGAGTTGATGGGTAAGGTCTTAGCTCCATGTTGTTGGGATACAATACCTGAAAGCTACAAGTTAAAGAATAAAAGGTTTATTGTAGCTCACAGTTTGTGAAGGTTTCAGTGTACAGTCTGCTGACACCAAGAACATATGGCAGAGGAAAAATGGTTCAAGGTATGATTGGGGGATGAAAAGCAGCCGCAACCGTGCCTTTCCCTGTGACACAATACAGGATGCAGACCCTTTCGAGTGGTGCTGCTCACTCCAGGATGGTCTCCTGCCTTCAACAAATCAATTCAGCCACACCCAGAATTGTACTAATTTCAGTTATTTAGTACCAAACACACTTAACCCCTTAATTCACATCACCACACCCTAAATTCAGCTGTCTTTGCAAAGTCCTACCTATGACCACATGAGGCTTTGGAGGGACACCTAGATACAAGCTATGACTTTGTAGATGCTTAGCTGTGTTGACTTTGGCTTATGACAAGGCAGGATAGAATGATAAGAGATATGTGGTGCGGGGTCTCTTCACCTGGTGTTGGTGGGATGCAGAAAGAGAAAGGGCCTGTGTCCAAGAAATGCCTGAGGCTGTGTCCCTCATTCCTCATGTGCCTCACTAGGTCCACTCTCTCAAAGGTTCTGCTGTTTCCAGTGATGCCACAGACTGGTGAGCAAGCCACCTTTACAAGGCCATTGGGACATATTTCAGATACAAACCATTAAACTAATTAAGTAATTAGAAAGTCGTTTGCTTTCGGTTTACCTTCTTTTACCCAATAAAAGAGATAATTAGGTTGGAAGGAGAGGTATGAATATCTACTGGTTAAATAAATTTCATTTTACTGTGGCCATAGAAATCCTAAATAACCAAACCCTGAAGAAAGGCCTACAGTATATATGATTGTTTCAGAAGACTTTGCTCCTATTTATCTATGATACATTATTGTTCATATCATTTACCAATAGTATTCCTGAATGAAGCAAGTGAAATGATGTCTCTAGTCATGAACCAAGTAGTCAAGAGAGAAGTAATTCTTGAGGCTCGGCATCTCTTGGTGATGCTGAGCTACCAAAGTAGTCTGCAGCTATGGACTATTTAATACAAGCATGAAGCTTCAAGAACCTTAAAAGAAATGCCATATAATTAATGCCAACTTGAGGATATTAACAAGCTGGATCTGAAGAACGAGGACCTTTTCTTCTCATAATAGTCATCAAATACAATAGGTGGCATTTTAAATATTTAATAAAATATGAATAATAAATAACACTGTAAATAAAAGGTCAGAAGCTGGCCTAACACTTGGAACTCTCACACTCAAGGGGACAAAACACTGGTGTATTTATTCTGGATAACTGCCCTCTATCATCTCTTGGGTGCATCTCACTGACCTGAAAGGTCTTTCCTATTTTTAATTTGTTTTGTCTAATGAAAATGTTCTAAAGTGTATCTACTCAAGAGGGTCCACATCTTCATTAAATAAGAAAAATATTAAATTGTTTCCTCCCAGGAGTCATATTTATGATCATATTTGAAACTAAAATATTCAGGTCACAAGTTTTGGATGTAGTTCTTTGGGTTTTTTTGGCTTGTTGGTTTAGTGAAATGTTGTATTATTCACACTATTTCACTAAGACTTTAACCTCCCTAATTCTTATTTTCTTGTTTTTAAGCTGAAGTAATCACAGACAAAATGAGGAGAAGTCAGTTTGTAAGGCAATGTGTAAGAAACCGGGTGAGAAAGAAAACAAAAGTTTTAAAATCAAAGCTGAAAGCACTATAATCTATTGTTAACTTCTTGATAGCGAAATCTTTTCACTTGACTTTTGATATTCCTCTTTCTAAAACTAATGTATTTTTCTTACTAGTCATTTTTTAGTTGCCAACTTAGCCTATAAATATGAGGATACCAGAGATAATGTTTTTTCTTTTCAAAATTTTGCTCCTTTGTGTTGAAACTTATTGTAAATTCATTTCAATTCATTTCCTTTGAGTTTTTCTGTGTAATTATAAGATATAAAATGTTGTAAGATTTCCTTACAATTGACTTATTTCTTAAGTGATGCAGTGAAACAGAAAGTTGCATTTCAGCTTTTAGCAAACAGAGTCTCTCCCTCTTTGCACAAATACCAGAAAGCACTCTCTGTTAGGTAAGAAGACTGGCAATTAATCCCCACTCGGGAAACTTCTGGTGAGCTTTTCTCATCCATCTTATATTAAGCTCCTTTTGATGTCAAATATATCCTTGACCAATATCTTCTGCAAACCTCATAGACTGTGAGTATTCCGAGTTCCTGTCTAGGCAGTAAGGAATGTGAAAAGGTGAATGGCATACTTCATACAAACAACATATACAAAAAAGTAGTTTCCAAAATGCACACACTCTGGTTTTCCTTCATTTTAATCTATTATTTATTCTGAATTGTATTTTTTAGCAAAATGTTTGAGAAATCCAAAGCACAAACAACATATGGAGGACTAAATATTTTGTAAGCTTAATGATGTATTAGTACTTTGTTTTATATGAAATTCTAATCACCAGATATGTTTGCCACTGCAGATGGAATATGCACGCCCCTGATACCTTAGGGGATTAGAGAATCCAAACATCTGTAACAGGGGGAGGAATCAAGATCACATTGCAATATACAGAATTTAGAAGAATGAATTAATGAGAAAAAATGAATGGAAATAAAAGTTTATTATTAATATCATCTTGTATTTGTAATTACTGTGGAGCTCTGCATGCCTTAAAGATTTTGATTCCATCCTTTAAAACTGTAATGAGATATTAAAACACTATCCAGATTTAAATTGAAAAAGTGGGCCCTGCTCTTCAATCTGTTTTTAGTCAGACGGCTTGGAACTCAGATAAAGACATGCTGTAATTAATGCAATCCACATCTTAGGCTATTTATACAATAGAAGCACCTGGTTCGTAATTGGCTGTTTCACTAAATTCAACAAGATATTTTATAAACACATTAAAATCCTATTAATGGAGGAGAAGTTTGTTTTGATTATGTGAGTTTACTGGTTTAACAGAAAGAAGTCAGAAGTGATGGATCTGAAAGGTATATTGCATTTAAAATATTTATTGCTAGTTGTTTTTTAAGAGATATATTATCTTCATTATGCAAGTGAATGATAAATTAGCATTTAGTTCTGATGACTTATTTTTTAACTTTTTAAAGTTATTCTAATTTTTGAAAGTGCTGTGTGAACCTTGAATAGGAGACAAGGTGGAAAGATTTTATGTGTGAAATACAAACTGTACATAATAAATCTCTTTGCAGAATGGGCCTTTCCTCCTTGTTTCACATATATGCACTTTCATGTAGACATTTAGAAAATATTGAAAGAAATTTAGGGATATTTTAACACCGCCTTTAAAATAACAGTTTTGATATTATTAAGAGTCTGAAAATACAAGAGAATACTTGATAAAATAGTGAAAAGGGACAAAGTATAGAGTCTAAAGTGGACTCACTGGATTCTGATCCTGATTCTGCTAATGAGTAGCTCTGTGACTTAGGGTAAGTGAATATTCATTGGTTGTTTAAAATACACATAATAAATTGTAACTCAGTTTTTTTGTGTGTGTTTGTATATAGTGAAAATTAGAATAGTTTGTGTGTATATAGTCTGTATATATGTATATAATTCAGATGTATATCTGTATGTATATACATTTACATTAATATATGCATATATTCATATGTAGCTTGATAAATAGGGATTGATAATTATTATTATATTTGTTTTATTAGGCATATATAAACACACCCAGTTCTGTCACTTATAAGCTTACAGAAGTGCTATCTATATTTTATCTTTTCTTTATTCTAAGTAATTATTGCTGTTTTGGAATTGCATTTTTAACAAAATATAATGTAGCAAATTAATATTCTACTAATTATATGGCTTGATCACAATGTGTGATTTCTAGTTATTAGCATTGTGTATCATAATCTGTGGTTCCTATACAGTTGAGCTGAAAAGATGATTTCTGCTTTTGGAGAATCTCACTTTAATAAAGAAACTATATTTTAGATCTGCTTCAACTGGCACCCACCACTGTCTTCTTGGTGAGAAATTCATGTGATAGACCATTGCTCCTTACATTTCCTGTGGAATTGTAAAAGAAATGCTTCCCCCAAACTGAGCAGGCCCACTATCCCCTGAATGAGTCAGTCAGTTCAGCATGGCAAGTAAATGAGGTTTGTCAAGTTTCTAATGGGAAGAGCATGATTTGGGTGCTGCAGGACTGTCAAATTTGCCTGCCCTCTTTGGTTAAGCTACTAGTGTGACAGGGTTCTAAGATAAACCTTCCAAAGAAGATGCAACAGATAAACGTCCTTGGAAAAGTTAGGTATGCTCTTCTCCTTTCCCTTCAATATCAAGAACTCTGCCGATCTTAGCAAGCTCTGTCCAGCCGCCGTGCCAGATGACTGAGTTCCAATACAGTGTGGCACACAGCCTCATCATTTGAGGAGGACAACCGGTCAACTGATGAGTGTCCCAGTAGAAAGGGGAATTACTTTACGTAGGATTCAGATTGTGCTCTCCAGAGAGACACCTCCCAGTGCCATCACTACTGTTACCCCACGGTCAGTGTCAAAACTGGTCAAGATATAGGTCCTGGTTTTACTCAGGACTAAGGACTTGTAGCCATTAAAGTATTCCCAAATGAAAAATTTTAATGGACAATCATGGGTTAGCCACTATACAAATTTGGTTGAAATAACCTTGTTTTGCTTCTTAGTTTTAATTCTGAAGTCATAGTGTTTCCAGCAGCTTCATATATTTGTATTCTTAAGACTATCACCAGCTCTCAAAATTCATCATAATATGAATCCATTTATTAAATACAGAAAAACATATATAGTCAGTCTCTATTCAGTCATATCTTCTTATAGAAATGTCATCTATTACCCAATATAATTTAAAATCTTACTGATTTTTAATTTTAAATTTGACAGTGTTCACAGATACAGAGCCACAGAACTGCAAAGCAATATCAAAACTCATGCAGTAGAAGTAGATGATATAGCAGAGCTATTTTGTTGGTATTGTGTGGGCACTGATAGACACAAAACTATCTGGCCCTTAGATCAGTGGCTAAACTCATAAGTTACCAGTGTAAAATAAGAAAACCAATGAAAATTAAGTAGCTTCAAAGGAACATATATTAAATATCACGGCAAAGAGAGGCCTATAGAAAATATTATAAAGCTCTAAAATATTTTTCGATGAAAGCATTTTCATATTTACACTAAAATTAATGGCGAAATAAAAATCATCTTAAAGTGCTGCAAAATTTTATGGAAAAATGATTTGTGGACTTACCTATAAAATCAAGTTTGTGATTATCATTGTAACATTACTAAGTAAAAGTACACTAGAGATACAGTTGCTAGAAATAGGTCTATGTGTAGAAAAGTCACAAAATGTTCAATGTTAAAATGAAGGTTAGTATTTCATAAGTAAGGAAAAATGAGTTTTTATCTTTGCAAAGAAAAATATCTATAGGAAAACTTTTACTGCCAGAATGTACTTTTAAAGGTCATCAAATTTGACTCAGTTTTGTTTTCATTTTCTATGTGGTGTTCACCCAACATTTCTGCTACTTGATAACAAACATCAGTTTTTCTTTCAATTATTTCCCCCCATTTAACTTATTTAATGTCTTCAACTTTATAGTAAGTTTACCATTGGAAAAGCAGTTGCTGAGTGGTCAGTTAGAAAAGGAACCCCTGAGCTGACTGTGTAGACTGGAGCCATCTGCACAGATGAACAGGTGAACCACAGGATAGAAGTTGACGTGCTGCAAAGTGTAACAACGGGTTTATTGAGTCAACTGATCATAGTTAAGGAATCCAGAATTCTAGAGTTCTCCTTGGCCCAAATTTCATAGGTGAGCTGCAGAATTTCTTTAAATTGATATATGTGTCAATTATTACTTAAACAGCTCAATCCAAAACTTAGTTGTTTTTTTTTTTTAAGCCATCATTGTAAGGAAAATGTACCTGACAGATTTTTCAACTTAATGATAGATAATGTCATAGATGTTTTCTTGTATCAAAGCTAACACATCATTTACTCTGCTTTCTGGTGTTATGAGTGGCATTTAGTTTAAAGTTTTCTGTCTTTTCTAGCATTCCCAAGTGATTTAATTTTCTCATTTTGCAATGAGAATTGCAATCATGACAGAAAAGGTTATGTCCTTCATAGACAAATTTCTGTGAAAAGTCAGGTTTCACCAGAGTTTTTTATCAGCACTGACTAAATTATGCTGTACCATGTCAGATAAATTTATCCATAATCCCCAAGCTAACCCCAAAAAATATAAATCAAAAGTAGAGCTTGTTTACAGTGTGCTTTATACCCGAATGGGGATTACATTAAAAGAACTTAGTAACAAAAGATTCATCATTGAACATGGGTACATTTTCATAAGAATAGCCTGTTCATTTAAAGTTGCACTAAATTATTTTATAAGTGGATATCTGACTTGTCTTTTAAAAATTGAATTTATGGAGTATGTTCTTCACTAAATATTAACTACCTTTGGTACCCAAAATGATTCAGATTCACACTTCACATACTTGCCGAATAGTTTTATTTACCTGGGTTGAAGTACCAGTTTGTTGATGAACCGTGAAGGGGATTATGGCAAAGTGTTATGCTGAGAACTGATTACATAAAATTCATGCAGTAATAAAACCGAATGATTCAGTACCTTAAGACAGCACCATTCCTCTGTGCAAGGTAATGTTTTGTGCATGTCCAATGGAAGACAGAGATCACAGGTCTCTGCCTGTCAAACTATAGCAAGACAAAATTTCACAAGATTTTGGTGATTACTGCTATGAATGTATTTTATTTCTTAAAATGTAAGTGTATTCTGATGCTTGTATTTTAGAATGTTTGCATCATGAAAGTGAGTATCCCAATGCTCCGACATGTCAAACCCATTATCTACAAGTCAGTGCTGCTATGGATTATTACTAAACGCCATTATTACATCCTTCTTTTTTTTTTTTTTTTTTTTTTTTTTTTTTTTTTTTTTTTTTTTTTTTTTTTTTTTTTTTTTTTTTTTTTTTTTTGTAGTTTTGTCTTAGGCTTATTTGTGTTGTCCAACCTGTTAAATTAATTTTTATAGTCTCGGGCTGGGGATTTAGCTCCGTGGTTCCAGAACCTGCTTTGCAAGTGCAAGTGCCAGGGATAGATCCCCCGTAACCATATACAACAACGCTGGACATGGAGACTCACACCCATCAGCAATCAGAACCATAAACCACAATGATGGGCATGGTGGCTCACACCTGTGATCCCAGCACTCGGGAGGCAGAGGCAGGAGGATTACTGTGAGTTTGAGGCTGAGCTCAGGGTCAGCCTTAACTACAAAAGCAACACTCTGTCTCAAAATAATTAATAATAATAATAATAATAGTAATTTTATAGGCTGAACTAGCAAGAACAATGTACAAAGGGGAAAAAAAAGAAATGTAATCCTCTTTTCTATCATAGTGTAAGTTGTGCTTGAAAAACTAGACTTCCCACCAGTTCACTGTATTAAGCAGCAGGGAATATGCTTGATAATTCCTCATCAGCTTCAGCCCTCACAACTGAAAAAATAATCAGGTTATACATAACTGCTTCTGCAAACACTTTTCTGCCTTCTCTCTTTCCTTCTCATCTAGTGGTACCATCATATCCTAGGCTGCTATCATTTTGTATCTGGTGTGTATATTCAGATACTTGTGGGCAAGCCATTGTGTTATGGGTAAACTGCACAGTCTTTGCAGTGTTAGATACTTGGGTAAATGAGTGGCCCCCTGCACACTTGTCAGCCCTTCTGATGTTCTTTCTGCCTTTTGGAAGATAAGCATGCCTCCCTGCTTATGTCCACTGCAACTCCCTCTCCTGCCCTCCACCTCAGCTCAGTCTGCAGATCTGTTCATTTCCTTCTCCAGGAAGTATTGTCTGTCCTTCTATGACATATGTTTCTACTTTTCCTTGTGCTGGTATCCTGTACTTTCCATTTGTAGGAATTTCCATAAGTACCATGATACAAATGCTGATACATTTGCTGTCTGTGTATATTGTTAAGTAAACTAGAACTGTTGGTCAGACTGTCTTTCCTTTACTGTGTAATGTTAACAAGCACATTAGTGGTGCAATACAAATCTTTGGATTAATGCAAACCCTGTAGTTTCTCTACCAAAACCCCTAAATGCACACTGATGACCCTTTCATGAACCACTGACTCAGGATGTCACTACCAGGGGAGCAGTTTGGTAGGGCACTGAGCAGAAGAATCAAAAGTTAGAGTCACAGCCCTAATTTGTGGCGTCATGCAAACTTGAATCTCTCTAAGATTCAATTAAATCAGCTGCAAAATTTGTGGCTTTCACTAAATAATTATGGTCTCTTTCAGTTCTAAATTTTCAAACTTTTGACTGGGTAATCCTCCAAATTATCTCATTGACACCAATGATTACCTTCTTTTACTATCAATTTAAAAAATCCCTACATTAAGAAGAAATGTGCCATTTCAGGGTTATTTGAGAAAGTGCGCCATAACAAAAAGGACAAAGTCAATGACTTTAGATGATCTTTCATTTAACTGAAGAGAAATTGTGTTTGAAGGATGGTAACGTATAAATACATGTGATGTTCTTATTGAGTTAAAAATATTGAGTGTGCTTAGAGATTTAAGTCCGCTGAGAGTCTTCTGTTTGTATTTCTGTTTGTATCTGCTAGATCCCCTCCTGACCCACCCCATCCTCTCCTTGTCCATGTGCCCTTCCATTTCCAGGGGGCATCAGTGTGATTCGTATCTGACTCCAATCTTCGCGTCCCTGGTATTATGACTGTCCTCTAATTTTACAGGTGACAAAGCTCAAACACAGAGAGTCATGTAAGTTCCCAAAGCTCATATATGGCAGAAATCAGTGCAGCCAGAGATAAAGTCCCCTTTAGGGAGAGTCAGCATATTACTTAGCATGCTTAGACTGAAGCATTTCAGTCTTTTAAATCTGGGAAAATAATAAATTGTTTTTGTTAATAAATATGTCAACCTATGTTAATACATCCCTTCATACCAACAGGATCCTAAAACATATTTTGCATGTGCATTTGTTTATTCTATGGATAATGTTTTATGTGTAGAAATAATTATTATTGACACTAATTACTAAGAGTTTGTATTTCTTTGAGGTCAGCATGCTGTACTCTTCGACATGGTTCACTCACTATTCCATTTGCAGGCTACAAAATGATTCAACTGAATTCCATATGTTACAATAGAACTTTCAGGTGAAATAACAGTCATTGCCCACATACAGGTACATGGCTGACAAGAAACTCATTTCTAAATCTTTCATACCAGCCTCCCTGATTTCTATTCTTGAATATTTACAGTTTTCCTACCCAAAGACCTTTTCTTTCTGCTAGACTTCTTCACGGGTTTTCTGCCTCCTGCTGTTCTGTTAGATTTTCACAGTTCCTCACCAGCATGGATTGATAAAGTGACTGCTTTTTTACTCTGGTTTAGTGCTTGAACACATCTTTCAAACTGTACCAAGGAAGTATTAGCTCTAAGTGGTTTTATGTAGGTACCTTTCATAAGGTTTTGAATGTTATGCTTTTGTTCCCAAATAAATCAAGTACCTATTCGGAGTAGCCGAGCAAGCGAAAACTCTGTTCCCAAGCAACACATACCTGTTGTCATTCACCTTCCTGGGACCTGTTTCTAAGAGACCACAGCTACTGAGATTGTTAGCAATATCTTGGATGAAAAATTTTCCCTGTAATATGATTACATTACACTAGATGTGTACTAGATAATTAATGCCATTTGCAGTCTAATTCAAATAAAACATTTTTTTAAAAATCTTCTTTTCTCTTAGGAGACTTAGCAAAACAATGCCTTGTATAACAGTGACTTAATTCCACGTTGTTATCATGTCTGAGGTGATTTCCTTCCTTTCCCTGTCTGTTTCTTGTCTGTCTAGTAGTATTTGTGGAGGTAGGCATTACAGAAGGAACTTTGAGGGGTCATAGAGTAGAAGTTCGTCATGCAAGCTCTGCTAAAAGACAGCTGTGCCTTTAAATTGTTCAAAAGTAGAAAGCCTATTTTCTGTATTTTGTTGTTCATTTATGTGATTCTCAAGGCAAGCTTTCACCTTTTCTTGTGACCTGCTCTGACACTGTCTCCCTGGATTCTTTTTCTCTTAAAGCTAACGGTTAGCATTGTCCTCAGCTAGATTCAAACAGGTTTAGACACTTTTTTTTCTT
Source organism: Petromus typicus (assembly GCA_004026965.1). Lineage (NCBI taxonomy): Eukaryota > Metazoa > Chordata > Mammalia > Rodentia > Petromuridae > Petromus > Petromus typicus. Next base: position 28,199 of record PVIR01012749.1, on the reverse strand, counting down.
AAGTTTCCACAATTTCAAAATATCTGGGTAAATACCACCAAGGTAACTATCACAGATGAGCACAAAACTAATATCAAGCTTCAAGACTCTGGGTGAGACTTGCCACAAATTATTTGGATTTTTCTTCTTAAAAAAGTAATGTTAGTGGTCTAGTCTGATAGCTAAAATTGTATCATTTATATAAATGAAAGCAAATGAGAGATAACAATAATGTCTACCTTCCAGTATTAGTACCAATGTTAATATGTACTGTTAATCAAACAGAGATTGGTGTGTAACAAATACTTTCCTTCTCTTCAATAGCTATTTATACCTGGTTGGGTATTAACTTTTCTACAACAATAGTAGGTTAATGTGTTGAAAGCATGAGAGATTCTTCTTGTTTAGCCATGAATTTGCTAATCTGAGGTACACCTAAGATGCACACGCAAAACAATAAGATTCCTGTATTCAGATTAATTATATAGGATGCCAACATGGCATAGTTTGGGCAACTTCCTTAAATTTCATTTGGTGGTTATTTATTTTACTTCTTGTGTTTTTATGTTAGTTAGTTTTTTGCTTTGTTTTGTTTTGCTTTGCTTTGTTTTCTTTTACTGGGGCTGGCTCCAATTAAACAATCCAGGCTGACCTTAACCTTGCTGTGAACCCAAGGCTGGCCTCATACTCCTGATCCTGCTATCTTAGTTCTGCATAATCCATAACATATTTGAAAAATCAAGTATTACTTCTTGGGACCTGGTAGGTGAGTCTTGGGGAATAATACATTAGGTTTTGCCTATATGCATTAAATAGTTGGAAATCCAGATTTTTTTAAAAAAAAGGTTTGTAAAGGGCATTTAAATCATACACACATTTTTTCCCCTATTTCTATTCATACTAACCTAGATTAGACAACATATTGTAAGATTTTACTCTGGCTTGGACTGATTTGCTAATAAAGGGGAATCACATTGGATAATTTTCTGGAGATTCAGAACAAATTATTTTCCTTTTCCTTTTAGCATTATTTTCAGAAAATTAAAGGCAATTATTTTTTTCATCTTTTATTAATACATGCTTTCAGCTTCTTGTGCACAGTTGGTAGATGCTTATTATACATCTTAACTCCTTTTAAATCACCTTCTCCCTCTCCATCCACTTTCCCTCCATTCTGATATACTTCCAATTTGAGAAATATTTATCTCCCTACTTTGTATGACATATTTTATATTGTGATCTTTATAATGTGGAAGTCTCATACAAGAGAAACCATGTGATATTCAAGTTTGTGTATGAATTATTTCACTTTACCTCTTACTTTCTCTTTCCCTTGCCAATTTGTACTTATTAAATATCATCAAAACCTCCGTATAAGTACAGATTTCCTTTTATAAACCATTAAGTTTTGTATCTCCCCTTTAAGAATTGGATCAAAGTGTGGGGAAAGTTATGGGAAGAATACACTCAGACAATCTGACTACTTAATGTTAATTATTAACTATCATTTCTAGTAGTACTTGGTAGGATCATGTGGCCTATCAAAATGGATGCAACAGAATGTCTACTCTTCTTACTTGACCTGTAAGAACTGATTCACTTACCTTGCTTTTGAAATTAAAGCAGCCCTTTGAGGAACCTGCTGAAACTGATATTAATAAACACATTTAGTGAAGTTTCAGAATACAAAGTAAAATATCAAAGTAAGTGACATTTATAAACACTAACACACTGTAAAAGAAATAAAGCTCTGTTACAGCAGCAGCAAAGACAAAAAATATACTCAGTAGAAAATTTAACCAACAAACTGAAAATTCTGTGTGCTACAAACTCTAAAATATTGATGCAGTACACTAGTAAGGCTGTAAATGCATGAAAAGTTATACCATGTTCATAGATTAGAAAGATCAATGTTGTAACAGTGTCCCTTTTACACAAAGTGATCTACAAATTTGGTGAAATCCCTATTTTGCAAACATAATTGAATACAAAAAAATAATCTAGAAAACCAGGAATTGGAGATTTGGGGATCAGTGAATTGGTAGCTTTCAAATTTATCCCTTGGAAAAGGTAGAGATAGGATTGGATTATTTTAAGAGAGGTACTAAAAGAAATGAAGACAGAGGCAGAGGGTTTACAGTTGATTATTAGGAGGTGAATCGTGAATCATGCAGAACCAATGCGTTCCATTATTCCAACAGAACAAAATGAAGATCTTATTACAGATTACAGAATATTGAGTATTTCTGCAATTATCTCTATATATTTTTCCAGGCCCAGTTGATAGAGAATGCCAGATTTTATCACACATTTCTCTGTGTGTATATCCTTGAAGGCGATTTTTAAGTTCTTATTTTCTAAATCAGATTAGCTGATTAGTGTAGGTTTCCTTCTTTTTCCTTTTGGAGAAACCCAGAAAATTAGTGCCTCATTGCCTACCTAGATATATTTCTTCTGATTTATTGAGATCTTGGAGGGTTCACAATAAAGGTGAAACTTAACAAGAAAAAAAGCCCTCTCTTTAAGCTACAATTATTAGACTTAAATTTGTATCATGTTTGTCTCTTGACTAGTCTTAATCTTTCAAAACTTTATTGCCTTTTACTTTGCACATCCTAGCAAAACTACCCTCCCTTTGATTAATAACAGGTTTCACTAAAGAAAAAAATGTACACTTAAAAATAGTTATGCAAGTTAGTATTATGAATAATTTGCCTCTTCAAGTAATTTACTGCTTTTAAGATGTCAAAATTACGGTGAATCCTAACAGTATTATAGAAGTAAATCTATTTGCAAGTATTTTTCCCACATATTTAATATCTTAGTAGTCAAATAACTTTATTTATTTTCCTAGGTTTTTATTATTTGTAATCACCTTAATTCTCATTACCTTTTTCCCCATGTGTTTCTCTGTGGTTCTTGGTTGCTCTGTTGTAATACTTATTGCATTTTTAATGTAGATATGCAATGACCTTGTAGCGCTTCCCCTTGAATGGATGAAGGCCTTCTCACCAATATTATTGAGGAGTTTTACCTTTAACTCTCTTCAAAATACTAATTCTGAATATTCAAAATAAAGTAAAGCAGTAAACATTATAGGTTATTACATTTAGAAATAAACTGCATTTAGGAATTCTGCAAAACAAATTAAACCTCTTATTATACAAATACAGAGGCAGTATCTCCATGAAAGACATCAACTATATCATAGACTAACTGAAGAAAATAGAAATAGAAATATTCCCTTTATTTAAGGGATATCCTTAGAAAGGAAGAATAACTGTGATTCAGTTGTAACAGTAATTTAAAGTATATAAAATAATTTAACAGTAAGTAAAATAGGTGAAACTTTAGAACTAGTCAGGCCTTAGGCCAAATGCCTAACATATATCATCTTCTTTAATTCCTCAGAAAACTTTATGAAACCATTGAACAGGCAATGAAACAAAAGTACCTAGATTTTATCTGAAATCCCTAAAGCCACATATTAAATGTATTGAATAAATGGCAAATCTAAATTTAAACACATTAGGTTATCATGTGTTATTTGGGGGTTTTATTGTGAAATATCATATAATATATATATATACATACTGTGTTCAAATCCTTACGTACTATACATTATATATTAAAGAGAACATAGCATTAAAATTTGTACATTTTGCAAAGTAAATATTTTTTGTTTTAGTGATTTCTTGTTTGGAGGTAGTATATTGTATTTCCTGGGCTGGTTTTGAACTGATAATCCTCCTGGGAGCCTCCTAAGTGCTAGGATTACAACTGTGTCCTGTTATATGAGTGTAAACAAATGTTTGTAAGTAGTGAATTTTAAAACAAATGTTTACAAATAAAAAAATCTTAAATCAGTTGCATGTTAAAACAGGAGCCCAAATCCATTTTAAATTATTTAATTATAAATTTCTTAAATTTGAGAATCATAATGAAGTTCTACTACTTTATAAATTCATTTTACTAAAGCAAACAATACAATGAACTTAATTATAAATAGTGAAAGTATAATTGAGCTCATATGAGGTAATGTATTCTATATAATATTATGAAAACATAAGTTGTCCTTTAAATTATAAAATTTTAGGTATTTAAATAAGATGCTATAGAAACAAGCTTAAAGTAATGTGACATTGCCAAATTTCTTTAGTAGTACTTAAAATCTAAAAGTATAGTATGTTCAAATATTGTGGCATCAATATACAATAGCACAAAGGTCAGGAACATTTACTATTTTAACAAGTTTATTTTAAGTAATAGCTATATTTAAATATTATATATTGAGTTAGGTTATAAATTTAATAATATTTTTCCAAATCACTCAAATATGGACACATAAAACTATATGATTACCATAAACATTGTATTATCCTGCTACAAAATACCTCTCAAATAGCTAAAAGAGATATTCCCATTTTGTTTCATAAGATATGGACTGAGTAGAGATATATGTAGATAAATAGCAAAATCTTGCTTTTAATACCTGAGACTCAAATTCAGTGGGTAAAACTATGAAATTAATTGCAAGTTAAAATAAAGAAATTATTATGTGCTTAAATAATATATCCTGGAGTTTATTATCATGTGAAACTTTCAAATAACTGAAATGAAGGACCGATGGAGAAAGAAGGAAAAATCAAGTCATTTGTTGCTGAATGTTTTTCATTTTTTCTTAATGCAACTTGAAATGAAACTGAATGAAACTGAAAAAGACAAGCACGATCTCAGTTTTCTAAGAAATGGCATTCTTCCAGAGAATACAGAAAAAAATGACACTCTACCAAGAAAGATAGATAAAAATAAGGACATTGCTTATGACAATAATAATTGCAAACAGATATTAATCTGAGAGCAGAGTGGTGAGTGAAGTTGTGCTGAAGTGATAATTGTGTGCAGACTTGATGGGCAAACAATGCAAAATCCAGAGTGAAGAGTTTTTAGGCAAAAAGAAGGTAATGAGCCCAGAGGAAGAGGACTACTAACAAAAGCTGTTCAGAGCATCAGAGGCCTTGATTTTCCTTCAGTCAGGTGACACAGATGGAATTCTCTAAACCTACTCATGCTTATTAGCCATCTGAAATTTTGGGTTAGACTTGAAAATGACAGTGACACTAGGCAAAGAGGATATGAAAAGTACGTAGAGGTTATGAGAGAAAAGGCAGAAAAACATGAATTTTGACAAAATCAGGCCAGCTTGATTGAAGAGCAAAGACTGAACGAAAGGAGAAAAATGAAAGAGTTGAAAAAAAGGATGAGGAATGTAGGTCCAGGGAAAACTGCGGGTAGCCGGGCCTGTCAGAAAACTAGGCAAGACTGTGAAAGAGCCCCTGGGATCACACAGAACACGCACTTTCTAAAGACAGTTTGTGACTTCACTTAACGCAGATAGAGATCTGAGATACAAAGAGAAAAGCAGCAAGTTTGGGGCAATGCTATGCAGAAAGAACTGAAGATAAGAAATGGTTTAAGGAACTTTGTCACTGTGGCTTGGAATAACAAGTGAAACAAACAAACAAAAAAAATAGGCTCTTTTCTCTGATATGAGAATATGAAGTTGTAAAAGAGTTGTAGTTCGTATAGTTGATATTGCAAAGTAGAAAATATTTAAAAGGAAAGAGTGTAAGGGTAAATAATGAGGGGAAAATGAATGTGGTAATAATAAAGAAAAAAAGAAAATAAAGATTGTGTATATAGGAGGCAGGGGGATACAGAGCGGGGGTGAAAGGGAAAAAAATAGACTCGTGATTCTTACTTAGCGTGAGGTAAAACGACACTAAAAACAAGTGTCATTTAATAGAGGGAACTTCACAGAGATGGAGGAGCAAAAACTTGCCTCTCTTATTCATAAGATTCATGCAAGAGGTAAGGAGGAAGGTTACAATTTCTCAATATAGTCTTAAATTGCATACACAAATCATGTCTTTTAGTACAATTTGGACACCATTTCATATACACACACAGTATAACTTGAGATTCAGCTGTGAACGTTAGTTGTTCACAGTTATAGAGATTAATTTTAACAGATGTATAGAGCAGTGGTCTTGAGATACTATCTAGTAAGAGAGGGAAAAATCACTTTGACAGAACAGGCTTAAGATATACCTCATGTTGTATTCAGGATCCAGACAGATTATTCCAGGAGGTGAAAGCAGGATATGAGATTGAAGTCAGATGCTGTCTACTCACACTTTGTTGAATGGTTTTATGTCCAGTGATTCTGTGGTTGCATGGAGCTTCTGTGTCAGCGCCAAAATGGCCTCCTTGGTGCAAGGTGGAAAGAGGAAATGAAAGAGCATCCTTTATTCCTGGTGTTTGTGTTCTTCATTAAGCGCTTGTAAAGATCTTAGGCCTACAACTACCAAATACATGAGTGAAATATATCCAACTCCAGGGTGTTGTGAATGACCACTTTTGGTAGAGAAATTGGGAAGATTTTGTTTGATGAGTGATCTAAAATATATTAATCTAAGAAGCATCTCTTTTTTTTTTTAACGTACACATAGGCTTAATTCTCTTGTTTGAGAAATTACCTGTGAATGAAGTAAGTGACAGAGAAAATGAGGACATATAAGCAAAATTATGTTATATCAAATAATGAATTTTTTAAGATTATTTTTATCATGGAAATATCTTATTTCCTTAACAACGTTTAAGGATGGTTAGGTACAACATAAGAGTATGGCCTGGACTTATTTTTTAGAGTTCAAATTACTTCGTTTTAATTTTTCTTTGAGGTTTGTGCTGAAAAATCTGTTCTAATTCCCATGAATTTTTCTTTATAGGTGATTCATTACTTTTCTCTAGCAAACTCTAAAATTCTGTTCTGATACTGAAATTCTACTATTTAAATTAGTATGTGATGAGGACATTTTTGTCTTCTGACTATGGCTACTCAGCATTCTCTTTATTTCACTTTTCTGTGTGTTAAATTATTTTTCCATGTCTGGAAAGTTTTCTTCTATTAAATATGTAGCAATGATTTTATGTTGTCTGTGCTGTCTTCCAATTTTTATTAATTCTAGTTACCCTTATATTAATCTTCTTTGATCCATTTGGCATTTGGATACATTTTTCATATCCTCTGGTCATTTTTAAGGTACCACTCATTATTTTAACATTGACCAAAGCCAGGCCCTCTGGATATTATATTTTATCTTCATATTGATCAGTTCAGTTGCTCGTAGTTTTGACCTGTTCATCTAGATTTCTGTTTGGATGTGTTTTATAGACACTCATTCTATTCTATGCAAAGGATTCATGCTTTACATCTTTTTCTTTGGTTTCACTGGATTTGTATTAGTATCTTCCCTAGACTTACTTATTATTTATTTCATTAAGGTCATTATAGAATGAATTGTGTCTTTTCAAATTTACTGACTACCTTATTGAAATCTCTTACTTCCATTTTTACCCTTTCATGATGTTCTCCGATATGGCTTATGATGTATACTGCTCAACGGAATACACTCCCATCAGAGTGAGTTGGGAGTTTGGGGAGGCCTTTCATTGCCTTGTGTTTTCATATTTCCATATTTTTCTTTGTTTATTTTTTGTGCTCTTACTTGCTGCTTCTTTGGCCCAGCACACAGATCTCTGGGAATGAACTGCCATGTTGTTTATGAATCTCCGGCAACCCAGATATTGGTATCCAGAAAACCAAATGACAGCATCAATAAGGTCACCTGGACTATCGTGGTAAAGTCAGCAACAACAGTGGTGTCCAGTAGCATCTTGTTATCAACAACTCTAACCAGCACAACAAAAGAGGTCTATGATTTTAGTGAAGACACTTAACCACTCAGAGATATTGACCTGTCCTAATTCAGACCACTGATTTTTTTTCTTACAGTGATTCAAGAGCTGAAACACACTGCACTAAATGCTATCTCCTCCTGGTCACCCCTCCTTGAAAGATTGCACGTGGAATCCCTGTCCTTTTACCCACTTGTGCAGCCTCCCTGATCCTCCTGCATTGAGCCTGTGTTTCCCTGGGGATTCTAAGATGTCCCTGTTTAGCTGGCATGCTTGAACACCTGTCTCTGAGCCTGCCTCACCTGCTTTCTGAGGCAGAATAACACTTCAGTCCTGGAGTGAAACAGTCATGGTGGATGCCAGTCCTGTCTTCAATCAGGCCAGTCTTTTGCTTGTCATTTCTGCCACTGTGTACTCCAGAGAAGCCACGAGCAGAGCTAGCAAGGATGTGGTAGTTTGGTTGCTCTCCTCTGGGTCTCAGGTGACCTAGGCTGATGGCAGCATCAGAGGGGATGGATTCCTTGGACCTTTTCTTGTCCTGCCTTGCACAGTGATTGCTTGGAGCCCATGGTAATGGCAGTTGTCACTGTGGGAAGGGTGGAGTGTGCAGGTCTTCTCTGCTCCTGATTCTTACTTGGGTTTGTACAAGGACTGTGGTCAGTGAGTGATGACAACAGGGCCAAGAGTGAGGTTTATGTTTTTTAAAATGATGGATATCCCAGTACATTGTATTGTTATAAGAATGGTATAGCAAAGTGGCCAAATTAAATGGCATAGAATAAAAGTAAAACGTCTAGAGTTTATATCCTTGAGTAAATAAAATATGGTCTATAAATGATTCTATCATTTCACATTAAATGAGGGCATTCAAAAATTGATAGAAATATATAGTTCAACTGATTGTTTGCTTCAACCATATACATTAGACTACTAGTAGAGTGAGACTGGATACTGAAATCAAACCAGGAGTTGAGCAACCATAAGTGGAAGGATCCAAGTTATTTAATTCCATGGGAGACATGATGAGCCATGAGAATCATGCCATATCAGGATGGAATGAGGAATGAAGGAGTGGGGGAAGTGAGTCAGTACTGAGCAGTGTTAGACTCTAAAACAGAAGAACAGTTATTGGAGCCTGAGCATTAAGGAAGGAACTTGTAAGGCAGGATTTGAGGTTAAGAGAGTAGAAATCTTTAAGTTAATGGAGAAAATATAGCAGTTAGTTCATGAAAGCTGTTGGTACACCATATGTACCGATGGTAGAGAATAATAGTTTCATAGGAGGAGGTCAAGAAAAGGATTAAAGATTTTGAATGCATTGCCTATGTGACTATTAAAGTCAATTACAAACTGACTCTCATGGGGGAGTAACCGTACACAAGAAATCAACATCTTCATGGAAAGAGAAGAGACTTTACACCCTATTTGTAAAGGCAGCCAGTCACCCCCATCAGTTTGTTTTTGGAAAGCTTCAGTTTTAGAAGTATAACCTCATCCTTTAGTGTTAATAAAATCTTTCAAAAATAAAAATCATGTACTACTCATAAAATTGCCAAATGATTCAAATCTGAATGTCCTCCCTTCTTTGTTAAGAATATTAGAAAACAATACAAAGCAGCTCTTTGAGCTGCCAAACTTGCATGACAGATAATAGTGTTTTATTGCCACTGCATCATCCATATTACATTTCTTCATCATTACATTTCTTTCCTTACTAAATTCTTTGAGACAAGTTTATGTATGTATAAAATGTTATTTTTCCCAAAAACTTATATGTAAGTGGTTTTCTTATCCAAATTGCTTTTGCTTAGCGATATGGGAGTTGATGTGATGATATCGCTCTAAGGATATAGCTAAGTCAATCTCATAGTTTGACGATTTTCATTAGACCTGTTCTGTCCACTCCAGTAGGAGAAGAAATATGGTGACTTTCTTCAGTTTTGAAAAGCATATATGTTAGAAGCTTATTTTCAAACCCATATCTGATAAAATTGACTATCTGAAGTAACACATTATCTTTGTCTCAACTATGGATAGAGGCTTAAATATTTTTAAATTACCTCAAAATACACATGCCAACATTCAGATTTTGCATATTTTGGCTCTTGTTTTAATTAAATCTTGGCTTCCATAATGTCAGTCTTGGCTGTCATAATATAAGAAATGCTTACTGCCTGTTCAAACCCAAATTCTACAATGGAATATAATGCAGAAAAGCATGACTAATAATTATACAACTCATCCACTTAAAAATATCTAGAACTGATCAGGGTATTAGATTGAAACACTTTTACTTTTTAACTAAACCTACCTTGTTTAAGACTACATCTTATATGTTATTTCTTAAGAGGGGACACATGTAGATAAAATTTGGTCTATACTAAGAAAAGTCACAATATTTTCAGAATACTAATTTAAAGAGGAAATAGTAAAAATTATGAATTATAAAATTTAATAGAAAAGATCTACACTCTGAGAAACTTGTCGTTCAGAATGCAAGTGTTAGTTATGCTACATGTAAGTGTTGCATATGCAGTTGGTGAACACACAAGCCCACATTTATAATCTGTCACAGATTAGCCAGAAACATCTCAGGCATCCTGGAGAAGATACCCTCAGAAACCAAGCTTTACTCCTCCTTCAAAGCTATTACAATGTGTATCGTACATTTTGCAGTTTAACCTTCATTTAATTTTTTAACTAAATTCTAGGGCCAGAAAGTATTTTTAGATATTCTTCTCCTACTTAAATGAGTGGAGTGTCTTGTACTTCACACCTCCTAATGATTATTATACACACCTAGGAAGGCACACCATTACCTAACTAGGACAAGAAGAACTGGGAATAATAATAAGCCACAGACTGCATGGAGATCATTATTCTAGGATATATTTGTAATAGGATATACACACTCAAATTTGGAGAAAAATGCATTTGAAGTAACAGTGTTGATATAAAAGAAATCCATAGCTTTCATTTTAGACAGTGACAAAATCTTACATTAGAAGTTATATTTGAAATATGAAAAATTCTGGAAAAAATAGTACTAGGAATGTCTTCAGCCACATGCTGTCTGAGTTGGTTGCTTGGCATTAAATACACAAATAAAATAACACAAGAACTGATGAATGTGGCCAGAGTGGACCTCGGGGGGAGGGCCACAGTTTTGAATCTGGGTGGATTATTTTTGTTTGTTTGATTGACTTCATTTTTGAGACAGGGTTTTTCAGAACTCATGTTGATACTCTTGCCTCAGCCTCTTGCCCAGTGCTGAGATTATAGACATGCCCCACTACTTCCAGTTTCCCAACTTGCTAAACCAGAAGGAAATATTACTCTGTTATTTCTTTGGTTTCCAGTTAATTTGCAACCAGGCAGTATTATGATATAGTGAATAAACATAAAACACATACTTTGTAAGATTAATCAGAAAATTAATTCTCCTATATTAAAATACAGGAAACACTGAAGTCATATAAATACAACAAACCAGAAATGAAAGGGTGGTGAGAGTATGGTTTTAATTTATGGAGATAACGATGGGAATGAAAGTATCAGGTTCTTCGGTAGAGGAGAAATGAGAAGATCTTGTTTAATGGTAGCAAATCTTAGCTTGGAAAGATGAAAGTCTTCCAGAAAAGGGTTTTGATGCTGGCGATGGCTGTCAGTGAATGTATTTAATGATCAAACTACCTGTACATACCCTGAAAAAATGGAACATTTTATTTCAAATACATTTCCCACAATAAAATGTTTCAAAATCCTTAGAACATATGCTTGAAATACATGCACATTGCATCCACAATAAGCGCTATTATAAGTAATCCAAAAGTGCAAATTAAAATATAGTGGAACATTCGTTCTTCCATTAAAGTATTTTTAAAAATAAGGCAAAAATTTCTGAAGTTCCGTATCAGTGAATTTAGATGTAAATTTTCCTTATAATTCTATGGTCTGATTGTTGGTATTTACCATAGGAAATATGTGAGTTTAATCCCAGAAAGCCAGGAACAGAGAACTGTACTGGAGCTAGTTTTTGCACTAAAACTTTAAAAAATCCTAATGTCTGTGCAATTTTACTGAATAAATGAAATATAATAAATGTGGATAAAATACTTCAGATCCAGTTAAAACAAAAGCTAAGCAGACACAAGCGTTTAAATATAGAAGAGATTTCAAGACGTATGGTCAAGTGATAAAAGCAAGTTTTTTTTAAATGCATATTTTTGAAAAGTATTGTGCATATATATAAATAATAGCAAATAGCAAAATCCAAACCACATTAAAATGTATATTTGTCTTTACAAGTGAGTGTTTTTTTTAAAAATCACTTTAAAATTAAAGTTGTGGGCCGGGGAGTTAGCTCAGTGGTTCCAGCGCCTGTCTCGCAAGCGCAAGGACCCGGGTTCGATTCCCCGGTAACCACATAACAATACTGGGCGTGGAGACCCACACCCAGCAGCAACCAGTACCACATACCACAGTGCCGGGCGTGGTGGCTCGCGCCTGTAATCCCAGCACTCGGGAGGCAGAGGCAGGAGGATTGTGATGTGAGTTGGAGGCTGAGCTCAGGGCCAGCCTGAAACACAAAGTGAGACCCTGTCTCCAAAAACCTAAAAAAAAATAAAATAAAATAAAATAAAATAAAATTAAATTAAATTAAATTAAAGTTGTGAGATGAACACTATATCAACACTGTTAGAAATGAAACAAAAATTATTTTTCCCAAACTTCCATATTCTACCAAAATATTTTTATTTATACTCTGTTGATATAATACAAATTGCATATGTAATTTTGCCTATTGTATATTTATAATTTTGATAGGTGCCTATTCCTTGAGCTAGTTAATTTTAAAATTTATCTCTATTTTTAATAAACATATTTGTAACTCTGAGAAACTGTGAAATGCTACAATAAATATTTAAATGTTGCCAATTAAATATTTTTACAAGAAATTTTAACATGATACATACTTCCAGCAGCAGTATGTGAGTACAAACTGTCTCTTTCAAACATCTTAATCACAGTGATTATATTTATTGATTATATTTGTTAATTTACTTTCCTTTATGGTTCAGGAAACATAAATTGAGATGTCTTCACTTCGAGAAATGAAAAAAGTTTTCAACACACAAAAATATGTAAGATATATTTTCATTATTTAAGGGGCAATGTCTCTTGAATATTTTCAAGTTATGTGAGTCAAATGATAAAAATGTTATTAGCAACTTCAGTTTTGCATTATTTTGATCTTTCTTATATCTACTTTTTGAACATCATCATTGTTGTCACTCAGTGTTTTCATTGAAATAGAATTATTGTTATTATTGTCAAAAATTCTACCTCATTTTGAGCAAAATATCCAGGTAAGCAAGATAGCTTAATATTTTATTATGCTATTACCTGTGAAATATACCACCATAGAATTAACCAAAATATTATCCTTATTTGAAACCCTGACTTTCTGTGTTCAATCAGCCCTTGTTACCTGCTAGAGTATAATTGTTTCATATAGGTAATTGCTTCTGATGTAATCTTGTGTTGTAGTTAATGGTGCAATTGCTGCTCATTATCTTTGAATTATGTTTTCTCACTTCACATTTTAGAAAAGTTTAATGCCCTCTAATATAAGATAAATAAATTACTTTGTAGTAGAATTTTTACTGTTTGATACTAGGGGTTAGACCACTTACAACTTCAACAGATAAACTCTTGAGAATGTTCTGAGAGTGATGAAAACTCTTCTTAAAATATCAGTATCCACCTATATGCTTAAATAACACTATCACATAAATCTAACCATCTGATAACGTCTAACTATACCTATGATATTCAGTTTAGACTAATGTGTTTTCAGGACATTGTTTTTGTAGTCTTTTTGTTGTTGTTGTTGTTGTTTTGTGTGTATGTGTGTGGGGGTAAATATACTAAGTAAGATTATAGCCTGATAATAATCCTACCACTCAGGAATCTGGGGCAGGAAAATCTCCACAAGCTTGAGTCCAGCCTAGACTACATAGTGGTCTTCTGTCCAAAAAGTAAAACAATAATAAAAATAAAGATTATATATTCTAATGTGATAGTTGGTAAAGACTTAGATAAGTAATGGCTTCACTTACTCCAAGAACAGATAGATTTGATAATGTACATTTCTCTTCACTTTTTTTTTTTTTTTTTTTTTTTTTTTTTTTTTTTTTTTTTGAGACAGAGTCTCGCTTTGTGGTTCAGGCTGGCCCTGAGCTCAGCCTCAAACTCACATCACAGCAATCCTCCTGCCTCTGCCTCCTATTGCACTGTGGTATGTGGTACTGGTTGCTGCTGGGCGTAAGTCTCCACACCCAGCATGGTATGTGGTATTTGTGCTTGCAAGACAGGCACTGGAACTGCTGAGTTGAATCCCTGGCCCTTTCTTCACATTAAAGATCAGGTAGAATCTCTAAAAGTTAAAAAAAGAAGAAAGTTTATGATTATTATAAATTTTACCTTTGTTATACACCATGAAACTGGGGAAATTTTCTCTGTGTTACATACCCTTGAAATAACTCCTGTTATCTACCTATAAAAAGCTCACACATGTGTAGCTGGACTCTCCCTCAGTTGAAGTTACCCCTTATTCCACCATTTAGCCTCACCCCTCGAAGAGACAGTAAGGGAATTCCTGAAATGCTTCATGGCTTTTTACAAATATATTATGGCTAAAAGAGCTCTAGTTCTGTGTTCTACATCACATTTTCATTTTCTTCTTCATGGGACCGTTTTTGTTTTTTTAATTATCTGGTAATTAGTATAAAAAGTTTTAAATATATCTAAAATGTGTGTGTTTACCTAAGAAATACACTTCGTTTCCTTCACAGAGTTATCCAATGCCAATTATGTATAATTATTTTTCTTCTTAGGTGTATATATCTCTTTGAAATTTTCCTTTAGAGATAAAATTCTGCACTTTTTAATCTGTTAGTGGAAATATCAGTCCTCCTGGAAGTGCTTGCCAACCTAAGTTATTGGATGATATGAGTACCTTTCCATTTCTTTTCTATATCATAAGAGTATTTGTTAATCTTGCCTTTCTATTTATCCAAGGCTTTATTTAATATATATTTTTATTGGTAGAAGATGTGTTTCTACAACTGTTAATGGAACACTGTACCTGTATACATACATTTGGGGGAGACGTTTTCTTTGCTTGCTCAATGCTTTCATGAGGGCAGGTCGACTAAACTTCCATGAGTTATTCTTCCAATAATTTTCATCACTATATAATTGACAATTTATAGGAATGTTCATCTTACATACTAGGAAGAAAACTAATGAATGGGCTGAAGATTTAGCTCAGTGGTTTCAGCATCTGTCCAGAAAGTGCCAGGTCCCAAGTTCAATCTCTGCTACCACATACCACAAAGCTGTGCATGATGACTCAATCCTAATCCCAGTCCTTGGGAGGCAGAGGCAGGAGGATCACTGTGAGTTCAAGGCTGGTGTGGGCTACATATATACGTGTGTGTGTGTGTGTGTGTGTGTATGCATATACATACATACATATATATATACATATATATGTATGTATGTATGTATATATAGTATATGTATACTATATATATACATACACGCATACACATATACATATATACATACATACATACATACATACATATATACATATATATAGTTTGTTTTTAGTAATCCTCTTGCCTCTTCTTTCCAAGTCCTGCCATTACAATTGTGAACCACCATTTCTGGTGAATATAGAAGGCCTTAAGTGAATATAGAAGGCCTTAGCCATGCAAGATGAGAAGGAAAATCCAAGCATACATATTTAAAACTAATAATTTTTCCATTGATAAATAAGAAAATTAGTATTACTATAACATAAACAGTATTTGCAAGTGAAATATCTATTTTTCCTGGAGGAGGTTTTCAGTTTCCCTTATCTAGTAGGGTGGCTTTCAAGGGAAAACATGACCAAAAGAAAATAATTAGGCCGCAGAAGATAAGGTGCGAGATCTCTGGGGGAGAATATTTCAGAACCTGATTTTCTTCCTGAATATAGGAACATATAGTTACACAGTAAATTGAAATTTAAGAAAAATTATTTTCTGTGCTCAATATTTGTTTCAGTGAGGAGTGATGGCAGATGGAGACAGAGACAGAGAAGGAGATGGAGATAAAGGAGCTCTGTCCTTAAATCTACTCTTTGAAAAGCTAGATTATTTCTCTTCTTTTTGATCATGTTTTAGAAAATGGCAACTAAAACTGTGACCAATCTGTGTTTGAGGCATTAGGCCAATTAGCCTGAAAATGAACTCTATCAGTGGAGATAATAGTGGAGAAATTATTCACCTTATCACTGTCTTTATACTCCCATATGAGTAGTGATTTTACCTCCTTTTTTACTCTGTGGTGAGACCCAGCCAGTTTAATAAAGTTTTAGCTGTTAGGAAAATATTTAATCCAGCTAAAAGTGGCCTAGAGCCCAGAATATGATTACAGTTATTCTGATCTTCCGAGAAACACCTTGTGGAAACTAGGAGAAGTCCTTTGTAAAACTCAGGGCAATGCTATGAGACCGTAGTCACATTGTCCATAGCAAAATGTAGAGTGTAGAGGAGAAAAAGAAAATTCTGCTGGGACCTTTCCCCCTCTGTTCCATTTAAATTTGGCTTTCAAGTTCCTTGTTCTCTGTGCCCATATGGAAGTCTTAAGTGAAGAAGAAAAGGGCAGAAAAGTTAGCTTGTATAGTCGATAATGTATTAGCAAGTTTTTACAAAACATTTTAAGCAGAGACTATTAAATCACCTTTTCCTGCTCAGCTACCTTCTCAGCCTGATAAGCATCAAAGCCCAGATGGGAGCTTGACATCCAAGAGACTGACATATAAGCACATAGTTTAAAAATGCAGCAAAAGTAGGATCGTTCCTCAGATCTTTCTCATTCTTATTCTGAGACTGTACCTGCTTTTTATGATGTTGCATTAAATAGTGAAAATAACCAGAGAGAGAGGGAGAGAGAGAGAGAAAGAGAGAGAGATGGAATCAGATTTCATGAAGAGCCTTAAGTGGCTTTTTTGAGGGTTTTAAAGAATCTGCAAAGATATTCTTTCCATCTGTTAGTGTCAGCAGTAAACTGTGGGTTCATTTTCATACCACTATTCAAGCGTTCTAAATGATCGGCCTACATGTACACCTTATTTTCAAATAGAGGATCTTTGCAGTTTCCAGATGTTCTCTTTAGCCCATGAAAGAGGATTTGAAAGGGTTCCTGCCTTGATTCCATAATGACTATTGAGCCAATAGCTCATGACTGCCTCTCGGTTGAGCTACTGACCTTCCAGTTAATGCAGCCTTCAAATATGCTTAACTTAGTACCAGAGAGTAGCTTACCCCCTGGTGAAATCAGAATCAATACTTATTAAATACTTCATGAACTCTATTCATTTCTAAAACAGCCACTTGTCTGCCCTTCCTGTCATGTTTGGAATTAATTTGATATGTGATGCAATTCTTACATTTTATATTAGATTACTCATATGCCACAAAGGAAAAAGCAAACTACTGATAACTGGAAGATGGTCTGCTTGTTTTCATTTTATCACTAGCTATCTCTTCTCTATTTTCTGGGATTTATTGTAATACCCTCTTAGACAATTTTCTCCTCACTTCCACTCTTCCTTCCTTAAATAAATTTTAAAACTAACTCCTCCTGCAAAAACATTAAACTTCTGTTATGCATTTTCTCACTTCTTCAGCAGAAAAAAAAAATGAATTGGTTACTGTAAACAGAAATTAATCATTTCCCGAAGTACTTTGTAGATAGTTGTGGATGAATGCACTAAAAGATAGACTGTCATAATAATTACAAGTGTATTCGTTAATATTGTTTTGGGGAGATTTTGTTTAGACTTTATTTTTTCCTAGTTAGAAAAGAAACAGTAATGGAAAACCTATAATCAGAAAGTAAGATCACATGTTATTGTCATCTCTGAGGTTAGTATTTATTATTAGCTTTCTAAGAGAATTTTCTCATTTTTGAAATTTCATAAATATTCCTCCTCACTGAAGTGAATATTTTCACCTTGAAAATATTTGACTAGCTTATTGAAACAATTCATTCTTCTTTCTTTGTCAGAAACATAGGGTAAGTCAATATTTCTCAATTGATAATGAGAGGTTTCTTTTTAGGGTATTATTTCTATTGACCTAAGTATCCATTTCAACACTATTTTTTTCTTATTTAATGTGAAATATTGATGAAATATTTAATGTGATTCCGAGGGGTTCACGACTTCAGTGCAGGAAGCTGCTGCAGGTGTGGGGAAATAACAAGAGGACTAAACTCAGATGTGGAACAGGAGGATGTGACTGCACCGTTGTGAACGCAAGATAAACTTCAGTGGTGGAGCAGTTAGCAAAGAAGGTAGTTTTCCGATGTGGAATGTATTCCTGATAAAAAGGCTGAAGCACACCACTGAAGTAACAATGAAAGACTTAGAATATTTGCATAAACCAATGTGATGAAGCAGTAACAGGATTTGAGAGGACTGAGTCCAATTTAGAGAAGTTTAACTGGGTAAAATGCCATTGAGCAGTGTCATGTGCGATAGAGAAATCTTTCATTAAAACAAGACCCAATGTCACTAACCTTCACTATTGTCTTTTGCTACCACCCTGATCAGTCTTCAGCCATCAACATCAAGCCAAACCCTCTTCTCATGGAAAGAGAATTTGACAAAGTCTTGGATGATCAATAGCAACCCTTTCCTATTCTAACTTTAAGGAAGTGAAATGTTGATTCTTATCTTTACACCATTTGTAGATAAAGCAGGAATCATTTAAATATGGATATTTTTCTGATATTTGAAAGCTGAGACACCTAAGAATAAATAAATACCTAAGGTTCACAAACCAGTAAACTCCAGGTAGCCAAATTTCCCTGAGAAGTTTAAAGCTAAGGGAGCAGACTGGCACGTGTAGGGTCAGGAAGACCGTGGAAATGCTTAGAATGGCCACATTTCCTTTAGGAAGGTGGCATAAAGGCCCCCGCCAATTTAGCATCATTTTACATAGTCATTCTTTCTTTTCAATGTGTTTCCTATGATTACCACTTTCGGAGTAATGTTTTTATTTATTCATAGTTTTATAAATATTACTCTGTAATTTCTAGTTCTCTAGAGCTGAAAAAAAGTTCTTTCTCCTTCAATTAGTAAATTAAATCTTTTAAAATTCTAAATGCAAGGGAAAAAAATCCCTTCTTTTCTGTATAGCTCTGTGGTAAATGTCATCCCAGAATTATCCCAGCTCCTACAAAGTACCATCAGAAAGTGGTGCTAAGTTCCTGAGTATTTCTTACATTCTTAGACCCTAGTCAAGTATGTTGATTACCACTTGTATTTTAGTTTCTGGGAAAACCCTGAAAGGTAGGAAGGTAGATCGTCTTTTAGATTTCATCATAAGGATGAGTAAATGGAATGCAGAGCTTTAAAATGCACTTACTTATTTCCTCTTTCTTTCTTTCTTTCTTTCTTTCACTTACTTATTTCCTCTTTCTTTCTTTCTTTCTTTCTTTCTTTCTTTCTTTCTTTCTTTCTTTCTTTTTCTTCCTTCCTTCTTTTCTTCCTCCTTTCCTTCTTTCTTCTGGATTCAGTGAACACACTGAAACCATATTGAACTATATCCCATCACTTTATTATTACTATTAGTATCATTTTTTAAGCACAGCTATATTGAACAGCTATATCGCACAATTTATAAACAAACTGTAAAATTTAATAAATTTTAACACATTGGCAAAGTGATACACTCATTAGCACCATCAGTTTTAGGTTATTTCTGTTATTGCGTATAAATCACTCTTCCTACTAGCTGTATTCTCAAAATCTACCCCCAAACCTGCATTTCTAGACACCACTGAACTAGTCTCTATCTTCACAGATTTTCCTGTTTTGGGAGGTTTTCTTCAATTTTAAATAGACCATAGCAACAATAAAGACCCTAACATATCCAAATAAACTGAAGTATTGCAAAATAATCACTCATACCATACAGGCATGAAACTAGAAATTGACAGCAGAAACATACATAGAATGCAGACACCGTTTTTTCTCCTCTTTTTAATTTTTTCTTAACATTTTTTTTTTTCCTGTAAGGGAAAATCATATGATGTTCAAGCTTATGTATCTTATTTACTTTACGTACCATTATGGTCTTAAAGTTAATCCATTTTTCTACAAATGTCTTAGATTTATCTTTGTTTGTGACAGAGTAGTACTCTATTATATATAAATATAATTTATATTATATTATAATATAATTAAATTAAATTAAATATATGATTTAATATAATTTATATTATATTATATTTAGAATTTAATTAATCCATTCATCTATTGATGGGTATAAAATAGTCTGTTTCTAAGATAAAACTTTTATGAGTTTTGCTGTTGTAAACGAGTATATATTAGCATGATGTTTGATATATATAAATATATAAAATATGATGTTTTAACTGTTTGGGGAAGATATCTAAAAAGAGAATAACTGGATAAAACAAAATTTGTATTTTTAAGTACTTTTGAGTCTGAATACTGATTTCCATAGTGATTGCATCAGTTTACACTCCTTTTGACAATGAACAAGCATTCCTTTCCCCCTACAGCCTCGTTGCATTTGTTCTTGGTTAATTTCTTGATGATAGCCCTTCTTCTGGGATGCTATTATAATTGTTGTCTTTGAGACTGACTCTGGCTGAATCACAAACTTGCCCAGGCTGGGTTCAAACTTGCTTTCTTCCTACCTGTACTTCCTAGACTGCTGGGATGACAGGCACACACCATCACTCTTGGCTTATCTTACTTGTGTGAATACTATAAGTCTAGTAACAAATAAAAGAGAGTGCACTAGTTCGCTCAAAATTGCTTTTTATTATTGCCCCTTTTCATTTTCATCTGCACTTAATGAACATTGGTTCCTTCTCCAAAAGGCATGCATTCCTTAAGGCCACCTATATACCTTGACTCTCTTCATCTAATGCAATACTTAACAGATACCTGGTACACGGTAGGAACTTGCTCAAACTTCATGGGAAACAATGAATATACTTTCAATACAAACTATTGTGTCAAAGTTTATTGAAGAGTAGAAAGAGAACACAAGTCCATAGTGATATAGAGAGCTTGATCTAATGTTATTATGGTCTTTATATGAAGTAGTAAAAAATGCATGTGACAGCTGTTATCCATAAAACCTTTTGTCCTAAATTTTCATTTTTAATGACTCAATTTCTCTACTCTTAATCTTTATTTGTTTTCATGATTTCCTTAAATTCTCAAAAAGCCATTTTGAACCTATTGATATAGTGTTAGTGGCTCCTATCTGAAATCATCAGGAAACACTGATTTTTAATTTTCTTTTGGGCTATTTCAAAAAGAGAAAAAAAGCACTTAATATCAGTATGAATAACACATGTGTTCAATGCAGCATAATGTTGGAGCAATCTGTGCTTGATACAGTTATAAATAAGTCTTTGAAATCATTTTTCTGTATTTTAAAAGAAGGCTATAGAAAGCCATGAGAAGGATCTAGTCTTGCTAATATCACAAGCTGTTTCCCCACCTGCACTCAGAGCAGCTTTAGTGCTGCAGCTGTCTGAGTTTGTGTTGGCACATCGCTGTCTGCACAGGAACCCCGTGGTTTACACAGAGAATGAATAGGCCACAGTCCCAATGGGGTCTTTAATAATCTTCCTCCAATGCGGCCATGTGTGAGCATTGGGCTTTGAAAGGGTATGAAGTGTGAAGTTTCAGGAGGATTATTTAAAGCCACTCAGTTTTGAAAGGTAGAAAAGAGCATTACAGAAACTGGAGAGTGCCTTTGCATTTCTCCTGCATGTTGATCAAGGATGGTTTGCACTGATATTAGAGCTGCATGCCCAACATGGGTTAGCAAGAGAAGGGGTGGGAATAATTCCATGATCCACTCCATGTGGCTGCCTTACTGTGAACAAACAAAACCGAGCCTCGGTGTTTCATGGACTTCATTTACCAAGTATTAGGTGTGAAAATATTTTTTTGTTGTGTTTTATTTTGTTTTTTGAGACCGGGTTTTGCTTTTGTAGTTCAGGCTGGCCCTGAGCTCAGCCTCAAACTGACAGCAATCCTCCTGCCTCTGCCTCACAAGTGCTGGGATTATACGCATGAGCTACCATGTCCAGCACTGTGATATGTGGTTCTGATGCTGGTGGGCATGAGTTTTCATGCCCACTACTGTTGTATGTAGTTACCAGATTGAACTGAGACCTTGCACTTGCAAGACAGGTGCCGGAACAACTGAGCTAAATCCTTGGTGTGAAAATATTAACCTAATGGGAACAAATACCTTTCTAAGAATACTTATAAAGAATTAATCCAGAAAGAAAGAAACTTGTACGATGCACCTGTCTGTGTATCATTGGAAAGCCACTGGAAGAAAACAATCATTTCCTTTGTATTTGCTTTATTTCTACCTGAACTATAAAAAGTATTATCCATTGTACTCAATCAGTCATGTGTGAATACTAAACATAAAAATATCTCACTGGAACTAAGAGATATACTTCAGTATATCTTACTTCTTTTATGACATTTTAAGAGTGCAAGAACTGAGTGATTAAAATAAGCATTTTTGTGGGTACATAATCTAGAAGAAGTGACAGAATTAGTCATTTGGAGACATCTGCAGATGTATAGAAGCTTCTTGGAGGAGGAAGCAGTTAACTCTCAGGAGGTAAACCACAAAGTCCTTCTGAGAAAGTAACATCTCAGAGCAGGACAGAGAACAATGTTTGGAACTTTTGTAACTGGACTAAAAATCAGACCCAATACCATGTGCAAAACATTGCATTAGACTCTGCAGTATTAGCAGGGCACAAAGTCAACTGGGAAAGAATGGAGTGCTCCAGATGATCCTGCAAAAGCACAAGCCCACCATGGGAGGTCACTTGCCTGAAGAGTCTTGGAATGAGGAATCAGCCAAAGGTTGATACATTTTTTTTGTGTGTTTCTGCAACTGCTTCTGGTTCAGGGCAATGTGGACAAAAGAGGCTTGAGGAAAGAAAACCAGTCTGAAGGGTTTTATTAGTGCCAACCAAAATAATGGAGTAAATGGCACAGGGGGTACAGTGGGAAAGGGAAACAATGCATGTAGGACATAGTTTTACTGGGATTTACTGAAGTGAAGCAAAGTGGGTAACACTTAGGTCTCGTACTGCAGAGACTATCCAAGATCCTTTTTCTTAAGGTTCACACAATTTTAGTCCCTTTAAATTATTAACAAAAATGGTGACTTTTCTGTCCACTGTTCTGAATATTTCTAAACCCTAAACATTGTCCTGATTTTATGCAACAGAGCATATATAGTTTGTAGCCTTCTAGGACACAGTAACCAATGGCTGGTGCCAGCAGAGCTTGACAAGTATGTCATGCCTATCACTGCTTTATGACAGAGTTCTAAGCCACAGACTGAAGTTGACTGTAGCTACCGCTGTCCTGCTTAAAGTCAAAACAGCTTGTGTGTACTTTGCCCTAATATTGTCAGGAAGCACGATTCCTGCCCCATAAAACTGCTCTAATTGGATTCGGTGGGCCTTGACTGACTTGTCACAGCTACACTGAGAATGAAGGTAAAAACTATGCAGAGTTTGTTCATGAATATAAGAGCAAATATCCCTGAGGAAGGCATTGTAAGAGTGTATATTTCATGCAGTTATTCTCTTATTACTATTCTATGATCTCTTTTATATGTGACAAATAACTGAGAGAAATAAAAGGTTGAGGATTCATACGATAATGTCACCATAGTCACCTTTTTAGGAGTTTATTTAAAATACATGGAAATTGTTGCAGTCAGGCTTCATTATTACCTTGCCTGTATTAAGGGCATTTGTAGAGAGGATTGGTTCGTGGGCCACTATACTCATCCGGGCACTAATCCTCTGTCGTTCAGAGCTGACAGTGCTGCTCCAAGACGAGGCCCCATGGGTGACATGCCTGTGGAGCATCACACTGCTGGTGCCCTCCCCCATGCTGTTTCTTGAGTGCCATGAAGTGAGCAGCTTTCTTCCGCTGTGCCCCGCCACCTTGATGCTCACTGGTGCACCATGAACTCAGTGCTCTGAAAACATCAGTTTAAAAATAAAGACTAAGTTGCATTTTTCCCCCGAGGGGTTAAATATTAACTGATGTGTTTTACACTCCCTCCTTTGCTTTCCCTGCCCCCTTCCTCCAGGGTTCCCCCTTCTCTTTTGAATATTTTTTTTCCTATTTCACAGAACCTAATTTTTCATTCTGGATCTCATTTATACCTTGAATTTCTCATACTAGAGAAGCTACATGGTCTTTACATGTGTGTATTCTATTTATTTCACTAGTGAAAGTATGAATATGGCCACAAGGTTCAAAGTGGAAGCAGAACTTATGAATACAGGGTGACTGAGGGATTGAAGGGAGGGCAGCAGAATGGAAAAATAGGAATCAAGATATGCAGAGGCACAAATTTTCAATGAGGAATGCAGTCATACCATATACCTAAAATGGACCAATAAATGGAATTTTTAAAATTTAACTTCTATAGGTATACAATTTCATATTGCTAATTGCTTGTTCTGTGGAGTTAAAATTTTCAATTTGAAATTTTTTAACAGGTGGCTATTTGCTGTGAAAGTCATGCTACTTGAGAACTTAAGCACAAATTCTCAGTAAACAGCAGACCAGGAGAGAAATCACAGCTCATCTGTAAGGTAAGTTTTTTCCCATTTTATACTTGATCTACTTTTCTGGAAGCCACAATGATGTTTTAGTAAATAACGGAATAGAATTTTTGCTTTGTTCTAATATGTGAGTATAAGAAAATACTTTGGCTACAATAATTATCATTGTATTTTTCTTGAAAATCAGGAAAATTATTACTAAAACTTCTTAGACAAATGCTCTCAGTTCATATTTGGTGGTATAGCTGCTGTCATTTTCTGAGAATTTATATAATACCTGTCTCCAAGCACACAGATACATATATAATAAATAGAAGCAAATGCTAACTATGAAATATTGAAACGCTACCCCAAATGTCTTTATCTGCTTGATTACCAAGTAGAAAGTGTGACTGTGTTCTAAAAACATGTATATGTTAAATCATTTAAATGCCTTGATGCCCCAGATAGCAGAACACGTGTGTTCAGTGCGAAGCTAGGGCGTGAATACTTCGTGTTTGAAGTCTCGGTGAAGGAAGTGGCTATTTCAGACTCGCCCCCTTCATGGGAACCATAATAATGCTTCAATAAGTAACGCTTTAGCTCATTTCTTTGTTCTTTTATTGGGAAGAAAAAAAATGTGGCCAGGAGAAAGTTGGCAGTGAGATTTCAAGAGTGACAGGTGCATGGTAAGAAATCTGTCTCCTCAAAGAGAACGCAAACAGTCCAGGAGGACACCTTGTTGAAAGGTGAACCCATCAGAGTTGGTTCTGCTAAATGAAGAGGCTAAAAGTAAAGGCACCCTTGACTTCTCGGCTTCATATTAAAAAATTCTGCTATTCGCCTTTCATGACCCTGGTTCTCTAACAAGCAAGCTGACATTAAGTCTTCATTTTTTAAAAGAAATTTTAATATTGAAAAAGTATATAAAGTATGTCACCCAGAAACGTAAGAAACCATTCTCAGCATATTACACTCTGTTACATTTTGGTCTGCGTATAATTGTATTTTTTTTAATGAGTTGATTATCACCTTGCAATTGAGAATGTTTGAATTTTGAGGAACTAAACAGCAATGTGACTGAAAAAGCGAGGAAGGGTCTTCAAGTTGATCCACTTCTGAGAGTTTGTCATCACTGACACTAGATTAAATCTGTTTGTTCAGAGATAGATGAGAGACTAGAGTTTTATAAGACTTACCCACCTTCAAGTGAGGGAATGTTTATGACATTTTCCATGTTTTGTCTCCTGTCTGGTAAATTCTGATTCAGGAGTGAATTATGATAATAACATACTGAAGAGGCTCAATGTGTGATTGACTAAGTACTGCTCTTTTGAAAGAGGTTAAATTTCCTGAGAAAGTATTAAAATTCTGCTTTGATAAGAAAACTTTTGACTTACTAAATTGAAACTCATAAAGAATCTCTCTCAACTCATCTCACTCCAGTTCCATCACGGAGGTAGTCAGGGAGAGAGAACTGTTCTCTGTCCCTCAAACTCTAAAATTCTTCCAATTTTTTTTAATTCTGATTAATGGCAAACTTAATTTTGATTTATGTGATCCTATTATTCATTACAAGGGGAAAAAGAAGTCACATTTTTTCAATTTAATTTTAAAAATTAGGGCTAGCAGTGATGGAATTTAAAATCAAATTATCCTGTCAGAGTGACAGATAAATCGCAAGAGTTTCTAATGAGATTTTCCACTGTCAGGATGCTGAGATTCTCCTTTCCCAGACTCCTCCAGTCCAGATTCTGACAGTGAGTGACAGTGAGCATCTGTGTTTTGAAATATGGTGCTATTTGAGGTGTTCGTGTTCTTATTTAGAAAGTTTGGGTGTCTCCCTTCCCCATTTCTTCTAAGTTAATGGGAAAAATGTGTTTATTTAGTATCACGTGGGTCTTTCACTAAAGAAAGATGTAGGTAATTACCATGTCCCTCTTTTTGGATAAGTATGGAGGCTCATCAGTTCTCTCAAAATGACTTTTTCCTCTACAGCTGTTGTAAATATGACACCATCATCTCTCTAAGCTTCTGTTCTATGTTTTTTTCCCGTTTTTATAAATAGATTTGGAAATGGAGTATGCTTTAACAGTACTGAGTAGACTACTATTGTTCCATATTCGGTTAACAATTTTAATTTACATGATCATGGATTGTCAATTCTTTACTTCTCCTAGCCAAAAAAAAGAAATAATTCTTTACTTGTCTCCAGAATGTAATATGGATATGCATTTCATTTCTCTGCAAAATAATATGTCTAAGATAAATTAATGTGTTCTATGACACAACCTAAGTAACACAATTGCCAATGTGTCATTTAAAATGTCTTGCAAAAGAAATGATTACCTATCAAAATGTGTTATAAGGAGGATTCTAAACCTCTGGGAGGAGTCAGGAAATATCTCTAAGCTTCAGTTTCCTCATATGCACAAGAAGGATCTTCATCTTTTTACTTTGTTTCTGCATTTCTTTTTAAAATTATTAGCCTAAAGCTAGTCAAAAGCTACAGCTGTAATGCAGAACTTTGCTTCTTATTATAGTTCTACTTCGGTGTGTGGCTGCATCCCTAAACAGAAGATATTAACCAGTAAGTGCCCCCTGAGAAGTCTGCTTTGGTGACTCAATTATTATTCCAAAATGAGAAGTGGAGAGAATATTAGGTAATAATTCAAAGAGCAGACGATATGCAGAAGAAAATGTGGAGAGGTACCTAAGTGTAGGCCCTGAAGAGCCGCACACACTGTACATTAGTTAAGAGTCTTAATAAAAGAACAGAAGGAAGGGAAAATAACACAAAATGAAGAATGAATTACTTAAGATGAAATAGTTTCTATTACAGAAATAGGCTACACGTAGAGCTAATGGCAGGCATTTCTGCAGACAGATGGAACGCTCTCCTCTCCCAAAAGTATTGATACAAAGTCTCTGTTAAGATTCATTTTTTTCCTGAAACATTTGCATATAAATATAAACATCATTACTAGGGGCTAATTGCCCTGTAGGAACTAAAATGTGAGAATTAGCATCTTCGGTCGTTTTTATTATTATTTTTAAAGTATCTCTAACACACATCATATTTGGTACTGCATGACTGCAGCAGATAATTACCCCCATTAAGAATCTCAAACGCAAAATCAAAACCATTTGGAATGGCTTCCAGGGCAACCCAGCACAGTGAGTAGCCACCAAAATGAGGATAGCAGGTTTGTGTTCATGCATATTCATGAGGGTACTTAATTCGACAGCCATAGTAGGGGGCTTTTGAAAGCCTGTCAAAAGAGCAGCCCCCAACAAGACCAAACATCAAAGGTAAGAAGATGCAGTACATCTCGCTCCCACGCACGAGCAAACAATGCTTGTGGGAGGCAATGAATAAGACTAAAGGAATTATTTAGTTTAACTACTCAGAAAACATGGCAATTTCCACGAAGATGTAAACCGCAGTCCTTCGCCTTTCTCATTCATCTTATTGATCAGAAAGGTCAGCAGTATAAGTTATTCCAGAGAAGGATCATAGGCAGCAATTCTGAAGAGATGGGCATGTAGATTGACATGATTAATTCCCCTTACTCATACAGAATGTAAGCAAGTGTTTGAGGGCTTGTCTTGAGCACAGAAAAAAAAGCCAACTATATGAAAAACCGAGCCTGGGCCGAGCCGCTGATGATCAGAAACACTGCCCCTTTCGTGAGTGGGTCTGTGCGTGGGGCACACAGGTGCTGCCTCGTGGCAGCGTTGTG
>PVIR01012748.1:0-43813 GCA_004026965.1 Petromus typicus | reverse complement strand
TATATGTCTATTGCCCATATTACATAATTTAGTGAAAATTGATTAAATTCTAGGTTACTATGATTCTATTTTTGCTTTTAAAATATGCACCTTTAGAAATAATCTGAATCATTAAATTATTAATCGTGTCTTATTTGGTGGTAACAATGTAAGTGAATTTTACTTTACCCCCAAATTTTGAAATGTTTTAGAGTATTTATTTTTATAGTGCTCATAATTGTTTCAGGAAAGAGAATGACACTAAGTCAAGAATCATCTTGGATTGTATCACTGTATCATATTCATGCTACTGAATTTGGCTTGTCTTAAATGTTGGTTTCATCAGTGCCCACTGAAGCTCAGGGTCCCTTACCCTTCCATTCCCTTCCTTGTGGCAGGTGTGGAGAACTGGTCCCTGACCAGTGCCAGCTAACACTGGCACCGAGGAAGCCCCCAGAACAACACAGTCATAGGATAGCTGCCTCCCACCTGATGATCTTATAGGAAAGGCCCGGTCCTGACCACCAGTCACCTCAAAGGAATCCAGATAACCATGCTCAGCAGATGCATTGCTGCTTTTATTGTTAACAGGGAAAGTTTGAAAATCATACACATATCCAGTAAGAGGAAGGTAAAAGAATTCTACTGGAACAAAACACATTTGGTTGTTTGTGATTATTATCACATAAAAATAGGTCTACATGTGCAGAACGACAAGGAAAGATATACACACAAGACAGAACTGTGAGAGTAGCTGTAAATTCTACTCTTTTTATCCCAGGTGACCCCCTTTTGCTCTTTTTCTGGCTCCCATTCCCTGCTACACCCCGTGAAGCCAGAATGCAAACTGGACGATGGTCCAGGCCCCGGGGACCTGAGACGGTGGCGACAGAGAAGCCAGCGCGCTCTGTGCCACCCCAGACAAGGACTCCGAGCGGAAACTGCGTCCTTCTCTGCTGGTTTCCCACAAGGCAACGAAAGAAAGGCAGCATTGAGCTGTGTTATCTCTGGGAAGACAGAACGTTCTGACCTCTGTTCCACACAGATCCGACTGAATGAGTAAAGGTTTTATAACGGGGATTGAGCTCTTCAGTTTATATAACTTAATCCCTTTGTAATTTTCTCCTACACTGAAACACCCTGATCTGTAGAGTAATTGACCAACCTTCCCTCAGTAACACAGAGCACCCAGTTCCAAACAAGAAAGGAGATTTAAAGGAAGAGACAAATTGGCCTTTAACTGAAGGCGGCTGAGCCAGCTCCGCGCTGAGCGCCCTGGAACAGCAGCTCCTCCAAGGACGCGCCTGGCTGTCCAGGGCCGTGGGGCAGCTCGCTTACAGCTCTGCTCGGGAAAGTCTTTTCAGCACTCGCCAAAATGCCGATCCACCTCCTATGCTTAGCAGCCTTGAAAGCTTGCACACATTTAGAGAAAATACTTTCAAATGACTCTGGAGTTCTGCTTTATGTTTCATATTCCTTTGAACTTATTACCTCTTTACAACATCTTGGACTATTAGTTTGGGAACATTTAAAGCTAATGACTATATGGAAAGTAAAACAACACTTTGAAGTTGCCTGACTCATTCATTTCTCTCTCATTCACAGGAGGTTATAAAGGCTGTGAGATGCCAGGCCACATCACTTCAGGAATAAATAACTTATCCTGGGGTCGATATAGATTGCTGCTCAGGGGAAAAGCGGAATAGATCAGCTCTGGAATGTCTAAGGGAACCAAAGCCGTGATTAATGAGGCTCAGCGCTAAGACTCGGTGCACAGATAGGGTTACTTCGCACAGGCAATGTCTGTCTGACCCTGGCTGCCTGACACCGTTTCCCAGGGACTCCACAAAGCCTGCTGGCATCAGGGATACACAGACAACAGAGACATGAAGAAGATTTTCTTTGGCCATCTGTGGAAGGGACCAGACGAGCCACAAATGCAGTCACGATGGCCCCAAAGCAGACATAGAACCAGAGGCCAAAGACACCTGCCCGAGGTCTCGTCCATGTCCCATGCACGTGGACTGCAGAGGAAACAGAAGCATGCACAAAACTGCCTTGAACTCATGGAAGAAAGACCAGAACGGCACGAGTCAGAACTCAGTCTCTAAAGCATCAGAGACCCTCAAATGACGCCCAGTGGAAATCCTGGATGTCATTTCTTATTCTCCTTACAGAAAAAGCTAAATATATATTTGTGGAGAGCAATTGTGTATGTTGAAAATTGCTTTTGGTTGGATGACAATGAAACGATGCCCTTCTCAAAACGCCCACAGCAGTAAAAGACGCGGTGAAGACCTTTAAGTTCTAGAGAATATGAGAGAATGCAGAAGTTGCACAGTCACTGAACAGATACTTGTCAAATGCCTGCAGAGGGACGCTGGGTAGCACCGTGAAGACACACACACGGCCCAGTTCTCGTAACATGCTCCAGGGAAGCGGGGCAGATAACGAGCAAGTAACAGTGCACACAGGTTGGTTAGTGTTGAGCTGCATGGCAGTTGAGGGGGAGCGGCAGAGACAGTGACTCCCGCAGGGACAGAGGGCTTCTCATGAACGCGGAATAGGTGGGCTGGAGCCCTGCACACGGCTCTGGGAAGATCCATGGGTTGAGCGTTTTCAGGAAGGAACATCAGAAGCATAAACCCCAAGGCCGGAGCCTCCTGCAGGTGTGCAGGTGCAGGAAGCCATGCACCATGAAGTACCTCAGAGCTCGGAAAGCCTCGAGGGCCCGGCATGCAGGGATTCCAAGAGAGGGCAGCGCTGCTTCACAGAGACGGGTGTCAGAAGGAGAAGGCAGGAGGAGGGCACTGGCAGAAAGGTGGCTTCCCAGGCAGAAACCAGTTCCAGCGAGGTGGGGAGTTCAGCGTGGGCATCAGTGAAGCCTCAGAACCTGCCAGGGGGCTAACTGGTGGCACCACTGGCAGAGAGGCAAGGGACAGAGGAAAGAGCCTTGGAAGTGGCAGCATGCTTTGGGCATGATAGACATTAGTTCAGCGCTGTGTGGCTGTGAGTTTCATGAGACGCAGGCCTGAGTCTGACCCAGAAGAGCAAGTAGATACAAACAAGACTTCAGTGATGAGTCGAGGGTGATCGTAGAGTGTGACTTGCACTTGTTTTATTACCTCACCAACTCTGGTCATGTAGGAATGTTTTGCAACAACAAATGTACTTTCAAGTAAGGATCGCGATGGCAATAGTGCTTCATTTCCTCTTTGTTTCTTAAATGATTTTCTTTCTTTCATTTTTTTTTTTTTTGAGTTAGGGTCTCACTTTATAGTTCAGGCTGGTCCTGAAATCAGCCTCAAACTCACAGCAATCCCTCGTCTCTGCCTCCTAAGTGCTGGGATTACAGATGTGGGGCACCATGCCTGGCACTGTGGTATGTGGTAGTGATTGCTGGAGAGCGTGAGTCTCCACACCTAGTGTTGTTGTGTGTAGTTACTGGCAATTGAACCTGGGTCCTTGCACTTGCAAGGCAGATGCCAGAACCGCTGAGCTAAATCCCCAGCCCTTAAAAGATATTTTTAAAAATATTGGATTAGACCAGAGGGCTAAAGGGCTGGTGCTCCTTAAAACACTAGTGAATTATTCATACTCTATCAGTCACTCTCTCCTTACAATCAGCACCATTCTGGCTGATGGTTTTGTTTCTCTTGGAATAGTGAAGCTGAAGACATTTCTGTTTGTTCATCTAAGGTCTGAGAGACAGTGTCAGGGACCAAGGCTAAGATTCGCTGAGAACAAACTATACAGCTCATCTTACATTTGAAACTTCTGGGTTTTACCCTCTCGGTTTCTAGCTCTGGTGGGTTTAAAAAGTATCTCCCAAAAGATATGACTACCTGAAACCTGTGACTATTAATTTATTTATAAAAAGAGATTTGCAACCAGAGATGTAATTAAATTAAGACTCTTGATGTGTGATCTTCATGCTAGTTCCCAGATGGAGAGGCTTCTAGAGTTCAAGACACGAATACATCTCTAGATGGAACTTGGTCTTAAATTCTAAATTTTATTTACATCTACAGATATATTTTAAATCTAATAAATGTAAGCATTCTGATTGGAATCACAATTCCTTACAACACTCTTAGGAGTACTTGTTGTGTCCTTGGGATTGACCAGAACCCCCCAGAGTCCGTCCAAACACTCGGCTTACCTCTGAAGCATTCAGACACTCCATTTTGAGAAGGAGAAGGGGGAAACAGGATAATTTGAACTGAATCACGATTCCATTACTATTCTCTTGGATTCTTCTGGGGTTGTTTGAAACAGATGATAAGAAGAGAGTTGGGGGAAAGTAGGAGCTGCGGAGTGTAAGAAGTACACACCAGAGCTGGAGATGAGCCAGCAGTATGAGCAACCTCAGTCCGACGTTATCAGTCCCAGCACAACGTGACCCTGTTCTTTCCCTGTTTTCCCCCATGGAATGAGGTAAATGATTCCCACTTACACAAGTTAATCAAAAGCAAGTGCCTATTTCTGGATAAGAAATGTTAAAAATTCCTGTTCCAATTTACAAGAAAGCTAGAGTTGTTATTGTTGATTAACACAAATTTGTGTTTTATTAACAGCTGCTAAAGGAAAATAAAAACCTGAAGTTCTCTCCTTGTGGATTCCAAGCAGTTAGGAAGATAGTAATACATAAAATTAAGTAGATGATATAATCTCTGAGTATTTCATGCAAAACTTTAAATGGCTAATCTTCTAAAATGACTCTAACTGGCTGACCCAAGAGAAATATCTCTTTTGCCCCTCAGTCCATAATTATGTAACAAGTGGGATGGCCCTTATCTTTCCCCTTCAGTGTACATGTAAGTTTTCATTTATGGAAGAGTTTGTTTGCAAATCGCTGTTGGGTCAATCAGTCCTCGTCTGCTCCGGCAAGCCCCACACTGGCAGTGGCTCCACAAGGCTCCCAGGTGGATCTGCCCATTTGTAGAAGAGGCATCTGAGCTCCAGCCCTGGGAAGGACTTGCCAGGGTCTTCAGCAAATCAGGGGAAAAGAAAATGTGTTTATTTCCTTCTGCCAGCATCCTGGTTGACATCTCTAGCACGTTTTGCCTTTAAGACTTGTAGTTGTCCCCTGATATACTACTATATCCCTGTTATCGGAGGTAGGAATAGATTCTAAATCCAGGAATATTTGCTATTTCAGAGCCAGTCTCTCCGAGCTGACTCCCTCCTCACCCACTGACCTTGTATGAGTCAATGCAGCTCTTAGGGAAAATGAATGTTAAGCTGGCTCCA
Source organism: Petromus typicus (assembly GCA_004026965.1). Lineage (NCBI taxonomy): Eukaryota > Metazoa > Chordata > Mammalia > Rodentia > Petromuridae > Petromus > Petromus typicus. The sequence continues at coordinate 38,581 of PVIR01012748.1, read as the reverse complement.
GGTCTCTGCCTCGTGCTATCCACATCTTGGTCCAGTGTCCTCTGAGAGAAGGAGAGAGCTGGTCAAGGCGACAGAGGCTGATTGGGTAGTTACAACATGCTCAACTCTGTCCTGCTCCAAGGCTGAATCTAGAAAGCTACTCCCTTCGTGACCATAAAGGAGTGACCACTGCCCCGTGCCAGGTACACAGGCTAGACCCTGGACAAGACACTTCCGGTGTCTGTCAGAAGCTGATGTCATGCTCGTCAACAGCCTGCAGGAAGCCCCGGCCCAGCCCTGCCACTGCACAGATAGACTTCTGAGAGGGCTCAGAACGGCTTCTCCTCCAGTGAAGCTCTCAGGTGAGAGTGCAGCAGAGGAGGGGAGAAGCAGAGAGCCTCCTCTCAACCAGAGACCGAGAGGTCCAGGCTGAGTGCAGGCCTCTTACTTATCAGAAAAACAAATTTGTTCTACACCTCTTACAACATAGAACTGCAGCTGGTCTGAGATTTAAAAATTCTGAATACACCCCCCCTGCTCTCAGCTGGAGAGAAGGAGATAAACAGGTAAACCTCAGCGTGCACAAGCACAGATTCTACAGCCATTTGTACCAGAATTTGTCTCGGTGTGCAGGAAAGGTGATGTGGGAAGCCTGTGGGAACCACGCCTTCGTCCATCCACCCCAGGACCCGAGGGGGTCTCTCTCCTTAGCTCAGCCTTCTCTCAAATCCTTCTGTTTTACTCACGACAAGTCAAACTGACACTTTCGTTCTTAGTGAGATATGGCAGAACGCATGCTCCCCAGGATCCCGCATCTCCTCTCCATTTTGGCCTTCGACGTGGCAAAGTCAGCTATCTCTCTGAGGCTGAGACTCTGGCATATGGCTTGTGGTAGGAAGATGCACTGCTTCCATGTTGACTCAGAGTGTCCTGCAGAATCCTTCAAATACAATGAAGAGGAAACGGTGAGACCACCAGGACAACAAGCCACTCACAGGTGAGGAAAGATCCACCCTTCAAAGAGAAGGGCCGAGAAGGAGAAGGTCTTGGTGTCCAGGCCTCTCTGTGGACCAAGAAAACCCTCTTGCCACTGTATAGACAAGAACTCGGCATGACTGCATCACCCCTGGCACTAGGGCTACTTCCCAAAGCAGTTCTTCAGTGATAGACTCTAACTGGCATCAGAGATATTAAGATAGATCGGTGGCTGCAGACAGTTTTCATTGCTGTGTTTAGCTGACTGCAAGTCTGTGGGACTGTCAAGGTAAACCTCCATCAATATGGCGGCCTCCGTGGGCTGTCAGAGTGAGGACAAAGGCTTGGAGAGCCCTGTGGCTGCCAGCGACTATCTGGAATCTGAGCCCCGGTGGATATAAGGCTGGCCCTCCAGCCTCCCCTTGGTGTGAACTCTCTTCCAGCCGCACTGCAGCACAGCCTTCCCAGTTCATTTCTAGCTGGTTTCCAGGACTTCACTTCAGTGGAGGAGGCTTTTCCAAGGGCTGTGATAAGCTCTGGGAAAAGGGCCAGAACTTTTCATATTGTAATGGAAAATAATCCTTCCACCCTCAATCTGCACATTTTATGTAAGGTGTGAAAAATGCTTTCCCAGCTTCAGCCAGGAGCACTTGGGCTCCGTGGGGATCGGGGCTAAGAAGGTGGGAGTAGTGATTAGGTGAAGGAGAAAGAGCCCTTCCCGAAACAGTTTCCAAGGGTCTCCAGGGAGCCCCAAACTTGTCAGAGGAGGAGGAAAGCAAGGCTGTGTTCCAGTCCACCTCACACTACAGACCCATGCTTACCCTGGTGCCGGGGGCTCCAGCCTGCATGCGGCTGGAGCCTGGGGGCACTGAAGGGCACAAGCTCCCTGTTACCTTGTTCACAACCCTTTTGTGCTGCCTCCAGGCCCGACAGCACCACCGAGCCGACGAGCCACCCACAGGTGAGGAAGATCCACCCTCGACAGGGCTAGACTCACAGCTTCTTCACGTTTGAGAGCTATAGAGATACTAGCATCGTGTTCATTTCCAAAGGGACAAAGTGAAAAGTAGTTGACTGTTGTTTGCAACAGGTACAGTTTTATTCTTCTCTAGTTCTCATTCGATCTCTTTTTCCTTATGTTTGTTTAGATATCTGTGAGAATATGATGCAATTTTTCAGTAAGAATGACCAGACTACACAATTACAAAAAAAGTTAAAATTACGCACAGAAGAGAAAAGGGGCCAGAGTAAGCAGGAAGAAAACGGGGTTGAAACTGACCAAAGAATTCCATGAATCCACTCAAAGGACTGTAAATATTGTGCATTAAAAACACGTACCAAAACATTATAGAATCAGACATAATTTTGGTCATATAGGCAGTAATATGATTATCTTCCTTTAGATTATGGTTAAGATTCTTCAACAATTAAAATGAACCAGCAGTCCTTTAGAAATGCATGTTTTTTAAAATATAATTCTTTTTAGGAACACTAATCTGCAACCTATTTTTAACCTCAAGACTGAATTTTTACTTTATCTACATTTTTGTCAAAAATGAAATTCCAACTCCAGATCACAGATTGACTAATATAATCTCTATTTTATTTGAAGGCAGCTACAGCTTAGAGAGTTATTTCATGGGTCTAAAGTCTGGAGGATAGCAGAGTCGAAATGATTTAATTTCGGAGGAATTACTTCTCTGTGACTCTGCAGGTTAGTTGAGACATTAGTGCTTTTCCCCAGGCGTTCCCGGCCTCCCCAGCACCCTCTCCACCACGGGGACTTCTTGGTCCACTTCCCTCCCCTCTAAAATGGAGAGGGCAGCACCATCCATTTCCTCATTGGAACACTTTGTCAGATATTGCCACACAGTTATTTAATTCTCCATTACGCAGGGCAGGACTGGCACATAGCAAGTCCATGGACATCACAGATATAATCTTACTTGATCCTTGTAATCAGTGTGTGAAGGAAATGTCAGCTGCGTCTCTCCCATGAGGAAGCACAGACTCACAGAGACTAAGTTACTTGCTCTCACTCATAGTTAGAAAGTGCCCACGACGCGTGCTGGCCCTGCCACGTGTCTCTTTCTCGATTCCCGTCTTTCTGCTGGCTGCTACATCTATTAGCTGATTTTGTTTACTCTGCTTCAAAACAGATCAGGAATCTCAGCATTTCTTGCCATTTCTTATGTAGTCACCTTAATTTAGTCACATGTATCTCTTGATATGTTTGGAAAATTCATTTCTTACAAAGAAATCAGAATGGCCTTTTACAAAACCATACCATGATGGACTCCTGATGGGTTCCGTTGAAACCTCTACTTTTTGTCAAAAACTATACTTTAAAACCCTGCCCTTCAGGGCCAGAGATTCCACTTACTGGCTCTGGTGCCTGCCTTGCAAGTAGAAGGTCTCAAGTTTGATCCCTGGTACCACAAAAAAAAAAAAAAGAAAGAAAGAAAAATCCAGAACTGTATCTCCTCAGTTCATATGCTGGACTGTTACCCACCAGCACCTCAGCCTGTGACTGTCTGGAAATGGGGCCTTTAAAGAGATAATCAGATAAAAGGCCATGGAGATGTACCCTATTCCAGCATGGTTAGTTTCCTTTCAGCAGACAGAGTGCACTGACAGAGATGTAAGTGTGGACACAGCAAACTAAGGAAAAAGCATCCGAAAAATCCTGCCAGGCCCTAGGTCTGCTAGCCAGAGTGGGAACCTGTGGTCCAGCAAACCGATGCCTTGCTTAGCTCCAGCCGAGGCTCTCGGGTCTCCCTGGGACCTGGTGTAGGGATGCAGAGCAGCGACTGCAGGTGTAGGAGACTCTTCTCATTTTACTTGGATTCCTATGTGATAAATGTCGACTTCTGGACTTCGCTTGCCGTGGACTTTCTCGCTTTGTATCTGTGTCTTTTCACTGCATGGCACCTTTAGCTTGAGGCTTGGGGCTCATTCTCTTTCAGTTCAAGCACACTGAGTCTCTCACTCCCATGGTCTTAGTGCTTGTTTTCCTTCCTGACATGTCACTTTCCCATGTTAGTGTATTTATTTGCTTACTGCTTTCTCTGACTAGTTCCATAAGAGAAGGTGTTTCACTTGCAGAAGACAATTGACTCCTTGTTAAATTAACAAACTGTTTCATGAATTATAGTTCTACCTTATTTATCTTTGTATTCCTGTGTCTCCTGGTAGGGCTGCTTATCAAGAAGGTGGTCAATAAAGACCACATATATTTAGTCACTAAAAATATTCCATAAGTGAAATGAAAAAGATTTTGTATATATATGAGTATACACACTCACATATATACCTATAAAGTTTTTCCTTTAAAACTTTGAAGTGAAAAAGAAATATGTACAAAAAGAGAAAAATCTGTAATAATAAGCTAGAATGTTGAGTTTCACCCAGAATGTGAGCAGACACTGAGTGGGAAAGTGATCTGGAAAGTCAAAAGCCCTGCCCAAGCCCCATCTCATTCCTTTTCCAGACCTCCAGCATCACCCCCAGAGGATCCCTACAACAATTTTCCAATCTTTCCTTAAAATGGAGAGTTGATCAATTCCTTGCTCCCAGCATAAAAAACAGTCTGCACTCTAGAGAAGGCCCTCAGTGTACTCAGAGGCCTCAAGCACCGTGAGTAGATGGTGACCGGCTCGCCATGTCATCAGGCTGTTTTACCCTTCTGAGCGAAACCCTGGGCTTCACAAACACATCCCTTGCTTTTCTTTGCACATTTCTGCTTTATTGTAATAGTAGTTGTCTGTGTATTTCAATATCTTTCCCTGAGCAACACAGGAAGCAATGTTTGTGTTTACTCCCTTGGGAGGATGAACAGCAAGGTGTGTGCACATGTACAAGTAAGTGTCAAACCAGGATTTCCACCCACATGATGCTTAACAGATTTTGTGCACGCTCACCTAAGCGTCACAGAGGGGATAATATACCCACACCTGTCCAGGATTCCTTTATGTTTTCTTCTGATATCTTTGGTAGAAGTAGCCTACTTCAGTTTGATAGTACATGAAAAACCAGATTTGGAAATTTTGGAGGAAGTAAAAAGAGAATCACTAGATTACTTATCCACGGATGATGAAGATGATCCATTATGGTAAAATACATGTATCACATAAATAATTTGATAGTTTACAAAAAAATAACAAGTATAAACACCATGGAGAAATTTTATTGGAGAACTGATCCTGGAACTCATGAGGGCTCACTTGCAGCAGAGGAAGAACGGGCGTTTCTGCCTAGGAATCTGCGCCCAGAGTGGCGCTGCACACAGGTGAGCTGATAGGGGACAGGCAGGCGCAGCGTCCCAAAGACTGCCATGACAGCAGGACCCACAGAAGATGTCAACTGCACCCCACAGGAAAGGACAGGAGAACTAAGCGTATGTGTTACCAGGTAAGCGACATTTCTGTATGGAAAATGCAGTTTTCATCTGTGAAGGCTACCTTGCGTATGACAGTTGAAGTAAAGATTATTTTTGTTGTAGAGTTCCAGGGGTATTTTCATTGTAGTGCACATAAGTTTTATTTCTGATGTCTTTTAGGCTTTGTAAGCAAGTAAATAGCTGATATGGAAATGCTGATGTCTGTTCTAAGCACTAATTACATATTTGATATTTGATTTTCCTGATATTTGATTTCCCTAAGAAGTGTGCTTTCTATAACATACATAGTCAGAAGCTCCTGACAGAACAAGAACAGATGAAAGATGACAAGGATGGCTTGCCACATAGAAAACAAAGCCAAGCACACATGCTGTCAGTGTGAGACATGTGCATGAAACATGCATTTGTCATGTGTGAAGACTGCTTTTGGTGTGACGACTGAAACAAAGATTATTTTCACTATAGAATTGTATTGGTGTTTTCACTGCAGTTCACATAAATTTTCTTCTGATGTTATCTTTTAGGTTTTCGAAGCAAATATATAGCTAATATGAAAATGCTGAGATCTATTTTAAGCACTCATTACATAGTTGATGTTTTATTTTATTGATATTATATTTTTATTACTTAGGTATGATAATTAAAGATTATTTTTGTAGAGTGTTATTACTATTTTCATTGTAGCTCATGTAGGAATTTATTTCTATTGTTCTTTTTTAGACTTTGTATACCAAAAAGTAGTCAATGTTGAAAATTTGATGATTTTTTATAAATAATAAATGTTAAAAATTCAATACTTTACCTTTATAACATGTTTCCCATTAAACACTCATGTTTACTATAATAAAACTCATAAAATTAAAATTAGTAATGCATCAATAGAAATACTCTAAAGAATAAGCGTGGGTTTGGCACACCCACGTTTCTGTGACTTCATGATAAAAATGTGCTGTGCTTCACTTAACTTCTGAGAACAGCTCTTCATTACCAACCCCCAGTCCTGTCTGTTTCAACTGATTGCCTTGTATTTACCACAATTTTCATAGGTTCAAGTCTCAGGTATTAAACAGTGGTGGCCGAGGCTGGATAAATGGGCTCCTCCGCAGGGCACAGCCCCATCCTATTTCCCATCTTTTATTCCCAAACGACTAAGCTGCACTACTAGTTTTTGACCAAGGAAAATGATTAGAAGAGTTATGTCTTGCTTCTCCCCTGACATAGTAAGAATCTCACAATGTGCTCTTTCTTCTTCTCCAAAGGAATCGTGGAGCCCAGGTGTGGATAGTGGCTTTTCCGTTATACAGAACAGCTGGGGCCAAAATGAGCTACAGAGCAGTAGATGGGTAACCCTACGTCTGTCTCTGGAAGACTTATGATCACGATGTCAACACCAACCGAACTGACTTAAGTTTTTAATGCAATCTCTACTAAAAAATCTCAGCGACGTTTTTTGAAGGGATACAAAAGCCTTTTTAAGGTCTGGGTGAAATTTTAAGGACTGTGAAGAGTCCAAACAGTGCCAAAATGGAAGAAAAACTGCTGGAGGACACACACTTCCTAATCATCATGAAGGTACATAATCAGAAGAGTGTGGTATGAACAGTGTAAAAACTTGCTTAAAAGCCGAGCCTCAGTCTAAGCTCTCTCACTGAGGTAAACTGTCCCTCACACAGGCGTTCCCTCTCAGATTGGTGCTGTTTATTTGTTTAGCACATGAGCCGTACCCACTTAGATTTTAACGTATCTTATTATAATGGATAAAATTAAATTTCAAAAAACTTTCATAATTCTTCAGTGGCTAGCCATGCTTATAAAATGTTTTCTAAGATTCGTTTATTTTGTAGAGAAAAATCTCTATAAACTCTGTGTTTAAAATATCTTTGGAGGACAAAGTCTGTGATTTTTCTCGGTATGAACTGTAGAAGTGTTAACAGATACACCTAAGCTTCTCCGTGGTTCCCCTCAAACTTTTATTCTGTACCACAGGGATTTTCATCCAACTTTACAGATTTTTTTAAATTTTTTTAAACTATAAGTTAGTTAGTTATCATTTGTATCATCTTCCAGGATTCCTAATCCTCACTAAATAGCTCCTGGACCTAACTTTCAAATCTCATGTCTTTTCTCATGACATTCATTCCCTTTGTACTTTGGTCTGGGTTTCAACTACTTCTCCACTAACAATACCAAGCCTCAATAATCACTATACTTTCATTTAGAACTCTATGACAATTTTTATATTTTAACCATCTTAGAGTCTGTAATAGTTTTGAATTGTGCTTTATGCTACCCAGTGACTGCTTCTGAGCCCGTCTTTGCTCCAACTGCTGACCTCTTGTCTCTTGAGTGGGAATTCCACAAGTCCATCTAGACAGATTCACGTATGATGGAAACAGTGCCGGAGCAGTTGCCTTCCACATGATGCACCGGAGGACTCTGTTTCCCACTGTGATTAGGAATTAGCAGAGGATACATCACATTAAGGTACCCCTCTTTGAAGACAAGGATGTAAGGTTCTATTCAGAAAGGTGACAGAGAACTCGAGAACTGTGCAAAGACAAATAAAGCCTTCGGGTTACATTTAATTTGCTAGATATAGTCACATGACCCTGTATGATAAGAAAACAAAGTCCACACTTCCACAAGGACAAAAAGGAAAGAAAATCCGGTACAGTAAGCACTGTGCAGTTCTGTCTCAGAAACTCTGAGCAAGTGCTGAGAAATTAGACAGATTACATGTTCTTTGCAGAAATACACAGGGGAAGCTTTTTGTACTTTGATTCTTTAGGCTCTTCTTTTGTTGAAAGTGGAAAGAATCTAGTGCAATTTTTCAGAATTCTTATAGTATCCTGGAGTGATAGACAACTTGGGCGTTAGTATCTACAAGGACCAAAGTTTACCATGAACAACTGACCCCATGGCTGAGAGTCCGTGCCACTCCTAGCCCCAGAGAGAAAAGAGCTACTCAAGCTTCTGGGCAACAGTCTTCAGGCTTTGCCCGGTGCCATTACAGGAGCTATTTGCTGTAGAACACGAGGACCTTGGGCTGCAGTTGAATCTGTTCAACAACCCTTCCTTCCATAACCTCCGTGAGACCAAACTTGTCCACGTGGCTTTTAAAGGCCTTTACACCAGGCCCATGATAGGTAAAGATCAGGAAGCAGTGAAATAAAATGGAAAACAAGTACCTGAAAATTAATGACAACTCACAAGAGTCAAAGGGCTATGAATTTTAAAATAACAAGAAGCCACTTCCATCTACTCAGCTAATACATTTTTAGAACTTGTGACATTCCCAAGTGTTTTTAAGAACAAGGGGTCAACTTCACATATGTGCCAATGTGAAGAAATGTCTAAGATATTACACTAAAAGAATAGTAGAGAGCAGCTTGTGTGATCTACACTTACCGTGTGCAAAAAAGGATCTTAAGGTTACAAAAACTACATTATGCTGAAATATGTAAAGTTAGTAAAGGTACAAGAAAAAGAAATACTCTATTGTTGGTACAATGCAGACTTTCTTTAACTTTCCTTAAATTCAGTGTGTGATGTGTCACAGAATATTAATAATGTTCCTCCCTTATTAATTAAAGTGTCATAATGCCTATGTAGATTTATGTCCAATGACATCTGTCTTGAAAAACTAATTATTTGTAATACAAAGCTGTTCTGGTAGAAAATTTGATGGACCAGGGATTTAGCTCAGTGGTTCCTGTGCCTGCCTTGCAAGTGCAAGGTCCCAGGTTCAATCCCCAGTCTACATATCACAAGCCTCGGTGTACTTACTCACGCCTATCAGCACTCAGTACCACACACCACAGTGCCAGGCGTGGTGGCTCACACCTGTAATCCCAGCTCTTGGGAGGCGGAGGGAAGAGCACTGCTGTGAGTTCAAGGCTTGCCTGGGTTACAGAGTGAGGTCAGGGCCAGCCTAAACTACAGAAGCAAGACCCAGTCTCAAAAAAAAAAAAAAAAAAATTCCCTAAACTGAGGCTAGATAGTAAGAACTTGACTCAAATTAATAAAATAAGAAGTTTAAACTGAGAAGGTAAACTGCTAGTGACATTTGTAATTAAGGGAATTATATGAAACCACAGTTCTCCAAGGTTTTTGATTATATGGTAAAAAGTTTAATTAATATTAACTGACCAAGGAGAAAAGAAAATATATTTGTATACATAATATAATAGTAACATTCATTTTTTAATATATGGAATAAAGTATAGATAAAATATATTCAATTAGCATAGGTATAATTATATCTGTAAGTGTATTCATTTATGTAGGTTTTGTTTATTTTACACTAATTTTTTACATTTCAACTTTTCTATAATAGATTTCTTTTTTGTAATAAAAAGAATGTGATACTTAAAAATGCAAAAATAACTAAGAAGTCCCAAATTATATGCAACAGATACAGTCGTACCAATTAAGGTCCATATTGTACTGTTTCTTTCCAAATAATAGCGGAATTCTAAAAACTGTAGTTGCTCTCACTTTAGGATAAAATTGAGTCTGCATTGACTCTGTACAAATACATACACAACAAAAGCAAGAAATATACTCTACCCGTCCATTTGTAGAGATGGTATTAATTACTACACATTCTCGCCTCTGTTTAAAAAGATCTGATATACTTTGTATTAAAGCATTGAGTTATATTTTACTATAATATAAAAATGATAATATTTGAAAAATTAAATCACATTTAACCTGAAGACATTTATTGAAAATATTCTATACTAATGAAATGCAGAATTCTTAATGCTAACAGTCTAGAATTAAACTGATAATAGTCACCCTATATTTATCAATAAACACCTAATTATTTAATGTCAATACTCTACCAGTGTTCAGTACTGTCACTGTGTCATCCATAGTAGTAGGAATGTATTAGGAGACATAGGTCATTTCTCCGGGAGTCTCAGAGTTCACTATAGAAGCAAAGAAAACAAAATGAAAAATAATTACAATCTAGTGTGACTGCATGCTAATGTATTCTAAGTAGACAACAGCACAGGGACAGGTGAGACACCTGGGGGGCTTCCGGAGGCTCTGATGGGGGAGCTACTGAGTGGCCACTTCCTGGAACTCCCGTCAGGGCAAGGGTGGACACTGCTTTCCATTAAAGCTGCGCGCACATCAGCGTTTGGATGGTGTTTGTAAGATGGTCCGCCACTCCAGAGCTGGACCATACAGGAAGATTTTGAGAGACAGCATGACCCCACCTCTTTTAATTCCGCTAAAGCTGAGAGTTAAGCGCGTGTTAAGGGAGCCAAACAGAAACAGGAGTCACTCGGGGAAAGACCCACAGAGCAGAGAAGCCAAACCGGCCCTTTTGCATCTCATCAGCTCGATTCTGCTTTAGAAAATGATTCGTGAGCTCAGAGAGAAAAGACTTTCAAACAGTTCCAACCTCGGGAGCAGCGGGAGGGACCTGAGTCCTTCTTTCCTGGCCCAGGGCCCCCTTCAGACAGGGCAGCAGCTGCCGCGGGCCCTGTGCTTCCCTGAGGGTGCGGGGATGCGGCGGCGGGACCTCTGGCTCCCCCGCCTCGGTGACAAGTTCTCCTCTGGAACAAGTGTTTAAAGATGTTCTTTCTTATCGTTTATAGAAAATTTTGCAACAGCCAAAGAGAAAAGGTCATAGGTGCCACATTCGTCAATAGCTTGCTTACATGAAAAATTATATTTTATGAAAGGTGACTCATGTGTTTACGTAGATATATCTGGTTTCATATTGTCCAGTGTGGCTGTGATAAATCCTTTGGACAGATATGTTTTTGTGTCTCTACACATGTAGCACAGACTTGCAACTGAACTAATGATTTACTTTTTCAGTTGTTCCATCTTCCCAAACAAATTGACTTCCTGGGTAAGACTTCGCTGAAACTAAGCCAGACTCTCCCGGTGCCAAGGCCGCTGTCTCTCAGACAGGGCCAAACCCATTTGGAAATTGCACTAAAGTTTTTTCAGGCTTCTAAGCAGTGACTGCTTTAAGAAGAGCTCAAAGCCACATTAGAAAAGTCAATACAGTTTGAAATAGGAGTATTTTTGAGCAGAAGTAAAAACATGCACTAAATTTTTGTAAGGATGAGCTAAGAAAATAAGAGGCTAAGAAGAGGTGTATAAAACCCTTCCATTGCTTTGAAATTTAAGTATTTTTAACAAAAATAAGCAAATTCTCCCATGGTACTAAATTACTCACTATGTTCCAAAATGACCTGCGTTAGCCATGGAATCAAGAGAAAGTAATATGAGATAGTGGAAATGTGCATATTTTCAGATAATTCCCTGTCAAATTCTATTTCTACCACTTGCTAGGTACATGTTTTAGAGAAAATTTCTTAACCTTTCTGGGCCTTACTTCCAAAATCAGGAAAATAGAAATTACCATTAGTGAGATAATATGTGCAAAAGACTATGGAATAGCAAGTACTCTAAAAGGAGTAGGTATTTTGACTTATATTGGTCCTGACAAATGGTGTAGAGTACTGGTTTTAAAATAATTATGAAAATCTCAGGTGTCAGAAATCCATTATGGATTGAATTGTGGTACAGTTTATTCTTTTAAAAACACATTTAAAAAACCTGTTTGAAATACAGATCTTTCAAAAACGCTCTACTCAGCATAATCTAGCATTTCTTTTGCTGACTTAGAACTTTAGATTATGCTTTTTTCTAGGCCTGTGTCTGTAGGACCTCATCTTTGCCCTAGGTAACCTTGCATTTAAATACAATGTTGCTTGTGCTTAATTTGCTATTAGAAGTAATGGGCCTAAAAGTCCAGTTTATTAATTTTCAAAACAGATAACCTTTCGCCGACATGATGTGGAATCACACAGTGTCCTGGGAGTTGTTACAGGGCGGAACGTGGACATTTTCTAATTGAAAGTACTCTGGGACTGTCAGTCCTCTAACGACAGAGGAGCTGCAGCTTAGACTCTCCAAAGTTTACATTATTCTCCAATATTTCAATTTGAAGGGAGTTATAACAAGCGATGACAATAGCCCCATATAAATATTCTTATAACAATGGCTCAGTATTTTATATCAACACACATATTTATGAACAATAAGTTGTCCTTGTCCTATCTAGCCTTACCAAAGTTTTTTTCTGATTTCCTCATGTTTTCTGTATCATTCCTTAAGATTATATAGAATAATGTACTTATAGTTTAAAGAGAGAAAGCAAAACAACTTTTATGATTTTTGTTTTACTGTTCTAAATATAAAATATCATTGGTTTCCATGATGAGAATCTGACCCAATAAAATTATTTCCCAAAAGGGGAAATTTTCTCTGTATTTTCCAATGATTTAATTAGAGTACATTGGCTTATTCATTCTCATAGAAGCCAAGAAACCTATATACTATTTTAGTGCCAAAGAAATGGAAACCAGGAGTTATTTAGAGTATTTTACAGTGATTTACTCACTCTATATGATAAAAATTTCCAACTTTAAGCTTAACTAAAAGTAATTTAATTTCAACATTTTACTGAAATGTAAAGCCAGATCTTTTTCATGGCCAAAAGGAAGGCCCGCTAGCATTGCAGAGCCCGTAGAAGGTGACCCAGTATCCTCAGGTCCCTCAGGCCTCGTTTACATAGTTCCTGCATCTACAAAGCTGCTTCCCAGGGACCTTCCATTGAACAAAGATGCAAATCAAGCTAAATTAATGCTGAAACATAAATTGGTCAAAGAGCATTCCAATCACCTTAAGAAAGAGAGCTCACTTTATGCCCTCTCCTCAGGAAGATGGAATGTCACGTTCTAAACCATGCCAGTTGGACAAAGTTCTGATGGCGTCTTGGATTAACTTGCTTCACGGCTCTGTTTTGAGTCTACATTTTTTGCTACTGGCCTAAGATTTGGTCCTGAGCTTTCTTTAGATACTTAGATTGTTAGATCCTGATGTTTTAGTACAGTATGTAAAGTATACTAGAGAAATATATTTTATTTTCACTATTTCCCTCACCCTTAGGCAATAGTGAGTGAGAAATTGTATTAGTCAACGTCCAGCACAAGACAGGAGCCACAGTAATTTGAACAGAGTTTAGTATATAGAATTATTACCTGTAAGAAGACCTCAAAGAAATTGTAAGGAATTGACTAACAAGAAGTAAAGTGAACTCAAGAGGACAGTAGCAGACACGATCCGACCCTGGGGCTGAAGGAGAAGGCCTCAGGGAGAGGCACCCACCCATGTCCTAGGGCTGAGATGCAACCCTTTCTGGGAAGCCTGGTCACAGCCCACGGGGACTGCTAGGAGTGCTCCTGGCCGCTGAGCATTGTGGGTATCTGCGCACTGTGTGCTGTGCCCTGTGCCTGCTCTGGGAGCCAGTGTGGGAGAATCAGTGTGCTGCAGCAGCCAAATGCCCAGGATCTACATGTGCAGCAGAAGTGAAGGAGGGCTCCAGAAAAGGCCTGCAGTGTCTTGCAGTGGTAAAAGTTAGCCTCAGGGCACTTACGAGAAGAAAATTATTTAAAAGACCTGTTCATGTTTTACCAAAACAGGTAATGAAGGGTGTTACACCTTGTATCCAGGTGTCCTCCCAGAGCCTTGTGCAGTCATAAGCAGGGATTTTCGGAGGTGGCTGGATCTAAGGTGTGTGGTACTGGGGTTAGTGGTGTGATGCTAGGAATAAGGCTGCTCTAAACTGGATGCAAGTGTTACCTGCCCTGAGGGTGAGCAGCCTGGAGAGGCTATAAGGGATGGAAAGAGGGCTGCCCCTGGCTGCTCGGTGCTTGCTGCTTCTGTGCCTTTGCTTTGCCATGAACTGTTTTTCCTCATGCTGCCAACCTGCCTCAGAGCCAGCTGCCTGTGAATCAAAACCTCTACAGACTGTGAGCTAAGGAAATCTTTCCTCTTCTAACTTTGGATGTTGAGTATTTTGCCTCAGCAAGAAGAAAAGCAACCAGACTAGGGTAAATTAGAACTGATAGGCAGTAGCCCCTAACTGGCAACAAAACTCAGAGATGTTTTTTGAGAGCCAAATTCATAGCCTGTGCCTAACCTGGAAGTGGTCTCAAAAATGTAGTCTCCATGGTTCTTTCCTTCTTGTATCTTTAAGTTATTTCTATATCATTTCTTGGCTTTTTATCTTCTTTTTATACATGCTCCAGGACATGTACCGGGGATGAGATGCTGCCACTGTAAAAAGCTTTGCTCCTTTTGGACTCATTCTGCTCAAGCGAACAGAGAGTATAGATGTGCCATGCTCTTATTTTGTGCAAACAATGTCATAGGCACTTTTTATGTCTCATTTTGTTTAATTCTTAGAGAATGTCGGTAGTCTATTCCTATTTTACAGAGTCAGTTAATTAACATTATCAAGCTTCCTCAAGCACTGACCCTGCTTAATATTTTATATGAATTCAATCTCTCATTTATAAACTCTATAACATTTTCATACGGTTGGGGCAAAGGTGGGTTGATCCCGAACAATGGTTCCAAAGGTAGAATTAGTTGATACCTGGTGTAGAGTCCTTACAACACACGTCTTGCGTATGAGCTCTGTAAACAGAGGCAGTGACAGTGCTCCTGGCAATGGGCCGACCAGACATGGGGGGATGGTGCGCAGCCTGGGGCAAGCAGCCCTTCCCCGCTTCCAACCCCTTGTTTAGGCATCCCCACCAGCCTTTTCCCTTTTGCCAACTGCTCACTTGACCGTGAGTAGCTCGTACTCCAGAAGTCTCAAGAAACGAGGTACTACTCCATGGGCAGAGGTTCCTGAAACTATTGCCTTGATTCTGTCGCAAACAGACATTATGAGAAATTGTGATGTCCACAAAGTTTGCTTCTAATGGATCCCTATTGCTAGATCTCTAATACACTTTCCTCTTCTAAACTAGTGTTACATTGTGTTGTAATTGGTAACAGCCAAGATTATCGTTGAGTTGGAGGCAGGTCCTGTGGGACCTTTGCTAAATAAACGATGCTCTGAGAATCTCCATGACATTCTAGCAACAATGTGGCCATATGTCTCAATGGTGTGGTCTTTCTCTCTGCCCTCTGTAATAAACACTACTGAAATGCCTAATTTGAAAATCCACCAGCAACAGAAGGGCGAGATGTAACTCCCATGTCTGTTTTTGTTGGGGATTGCTTTGTACTGTCAGTGTGCCCAAATCTTAGAGCAGGTGGTCCCAGTCCATCTTCAGGAGACCAACTCATAATGGTGATTCTTACATCTGCCACTTAACAGTGTCTGGATTTATGAGTTACTTTACTCAGCCATAAAGTAGGAATAATAACATCACAGAGTAACTTAAAGGTGTGCATATTCTTGCCTCAGAGGGCCATTATCTGGGTAAGTTTTGTAAACTGTTCACATTTATGAAACTTTGCAACTTTCAATTATAAGTATTCATGACAGGGGCCAGTTAATTATTCCACAAACTCATTTTTTTTTCTCCTATGAAGCATAAATCTGAACAACATTTCCCATCCTTCCTCTCAGTGAAGTATACCCAAGAACTGAAAGTCAAAGTGGACAGATGTACAGCATGCTCATGTCTGTGAAAGTTCTCATTTGGTTGTCCGTCTCTTTCTCTGCCTATTAGCTGTATGTTCACAGTACATACAGCTGCGTGGCGCTGGGATTGGTCAACCCACAGTGGAAGGCTCTCAGGTTCTGGATCACTGTATGAAATGTTACTTGCCAAAGCCCATACTGAAAATCATTTTAACAAGGAAATAAAACTCTAATTTATGAAGACACTGAGCCTTGAGGCTTGTTTGTTGGAGCAGCAGTAGATGACATATCAGACTGTTTAACAATAAGCCCTCTGCAAATGAGCCCTGGTGCATACCGTTTGCCAATGTCCATAGTGTAAAGTCTCCCATCATGGCAGCTTCAGCCTACCACTGTGACCATCACTAAGTGCAGATTTGGGAAGTGATGTGCACAGTGACTTCCCACAAGCCCGTGACAGCCCACTCCAGCCAGTCAACTTAAGGTGATCATCCTTTGTAGATGATGCAGTAGATGCTAACAATCTGTGTTGCTTCATTTATTACACAAATCAAATATCAAAATGGAATTAACTGATGACATGTGAAAAATGTTTTGCTTAATTATTGATCAACAAAGGAAAGCTTTGTCCTCATATAACCAGAACTCCTGTTTGGTTTGTTGCTGATATTTTATTTGTTTTTCTACACAGGTATTAACATGATGAAGCAGTGAAAGAGAGATCACAACTCTCCTCACAAATTCTAATCCTCAGAACACACGAGATGTACATATTCCTGTATATTTTTGCTAGAAATGTGCCAAAAATTACCAAAAACAGAAATGGAAATCAACTGTGATTCAAGAGAGTGAAAGTGGCAAGAGACACTTAGGTGCACAGCCTGTGCCTTGCTGTCCTGCTCGGGAAGTACAGGAGCTAATGTAAATTTCATGGAATGGACCACCAGTTCCAATTAGGAAATACGGATGCAAAACCAAGGAAAAACCTAGACATCCATGATGCAGGTAGATTCTGGGTCTGGACCTCTTTAGCAAGGTAAGTTGGAGGTAAAGACCTGAAGTCATCAACACCCAGTAGGAGTTCAAACCGCATTTAGATGAAATCATGCAGAGAGAAGACACAGGGTGATACATGAGCCTGTTAAGGAACTAAGAACACCAATATCTAAGGGGCAAGTTAAGCAAAGATTTGGTCAAGAAAGAGAATAGCGGGCCAGAGATTTAGTTAGCTCAGTGGTTCCAGCGTCTACCTTGAAAATGCGGAGTCCTGAGTTTGATCCCCAGTAACTACATACCACAATGCAGGGCTTGGTGACTCATGTCCACAATCCTAACAATCAATACCACACACTACAGTGCCAGGCATGGTGGCCTACTCCTGTAATCCAATCACTCGGGAGGCAGAAACAGAAGAATCGCTGTGAGTTCAAAGTTTAAGGCTACCCTGGGTTGCATAGTGAGTTCAGGGCCAGCCTGAACTACAAAGTGAGACTCTTTCTCAAAGAGAAAAAGAGAGAGAGAGAGAGAGAGACTAGTAAGAGTAGATGAAGGAAAGAAAGAGTTGTTCCTTGACTTGTACCTTTCTTATTCCACTCAATAGATGCTGAAAATTATTTGTGTTCTTCTCACCAGGGCACTACACTTGCACACCCCTGGGGAGCGTCACTGATGCAATGTGAAGTGAATGCCCTACATTACTGGTGCAGCTCTCTGATGGTGTGCCCTGCATCCCGTCTCCTGCTCACACGTAAACAAGCGCCCTCTGCTCCTCGTTCTTCTCTATTCTCACCCTGAAGCCGTCACCCTCCTTAACCTTGGGCTTCCTTTGGGTCCTCCTCAGAACATAGAAGCAGAACCCTTTACATGTGTCATCCTAGCGGTACAGTGTGCACCGAAATTGATGACAAGTGAAATGCCAATATTCCTGCCACAACCATTTCCACAAAGGTGTCTTGTCAATCCTTTTGGGATGTACTGTGTCCATGGGCTATTTCATCTGCTGTGGTGACAGAATGTTCAAAGGCACAGGCAGATGGAGAATTCTACGTGCTCCGTATGAAAAGATCCCCCTCTAAAGACGCAGCTCCTAACGCTCAGTGTAAAACGCTTGTAACTTTTATTATGTCTTAGATGGAAAACATGTTTTACTGCATACCAAAGTAGCAGACGTCAACTCACTTCTCAAATTGGGAACAGCTTTTCATTCTGTTCTACTTAACAATCTCTGGGTCCTAATTCAATCCTTCCCTGTCCTCAGCCTCTCTCCCACCACCCCAAGCTTTTCTCTCCTCCAGCAAGGTGGTGTCACCAACTGCTGCTTCAAGGTCAAGGGCAGCATGTGCCAAGCACAGGAGGCGGACTGGAGGGCGTCTCTGCCGTGAGCCATTCTTGAAGTTAGGAGAATGAACGAGTGAATGAGGAGGTGAGATATTTACCAGCTCAGCCTTGCTGATGGAGCACGACCCACAGGAAGCACAGATGTCCGCAGTGGCAGATCAGAGAGTGGAAATCGGGGGCTGCAGAGCCAGACTGTGATTTCTAGCCACTTTGTATGAGTGAAAAAACGACCCTCTGGGATGCTGTTAAATCCAGGAGAGAAGCAGCTATTACAGGTCCCTTCTGAGTGCTGCTCTTTATTTTCTGACAATTAGTAGAACAAGCTCACTGTTTTTAAAGTTTCAATATAATTGAAAGTTTAATTATGATTTCAGATGGTAAGTAAATGATATAAAAGGGTTTGGGGAAGCAAGTAAATTTGTGAGCTTTACTCTTCCAAGGAAAAATTCAGATGTCATTTCATTTTAAGCTTGAACACAAGGTTTGAGCCAAACACTGTTAATTTCTATTAAATACATGAAATTCCTATCATGCTGCTACAGCAGGATGCAAAGCAACATTTTCATCATAAGTTTCGGTGCTGGCCAGGGTGGTATTTTTGGTATTGTTTTGAGACTTGCGAGTCCATGCTGCAAATGTAATCCTTGAAATTAAGAGATCTGAATTCTAATCCTGTTCCCCAACCTTTATAAGTCTGTAACTTTCTGTGCCATGCAAATTTCTTAAATGGAAATTGAAAAGATCTATAACATGCTCCTTTTGCCTCAAAACGCTATTACAAGCAGAAATGAGGTAATCACTCTGAACGTACATTAACCTCTTCAAATAAAAAATGGCGAAGAAATATAAAACAAGGAAATATTCTTGAGCGATGTGTAGCTTTTTTCTGCAGCTCTTGAGATAGCCAAGTTTAAAGTCAGTGGTGCCCATTTAAAAGGCAAAATCACTGAAACATGCAGGGAAATTTGGAATCAATTTATTTAAAGACATGTTCTTTGCAGCTGTTGTTCATTAGGACACTTTTATTGACGTGTCCAGAAATCTGTCCTAGTAGTTCAGGCACGCGGGGGCTTTGAGCCCTATGAGGTATAGCAAATTGCAGATGAATTGGTCCAGCCATGTAGGTTTGTTTTAAAAAATGCTTTTGAAAATGGACTATTCTCACGGGAGTGATTGGTGGGGGAAGGGAAGTATGTACTGACACTAACAAATCCTGGACCTGGTGCAACGCTCGTCAAGACTTCTGCCACAGTAGCTCCAAAGGCCTGAACTTGGGGTTTAAAAACCACTTGTAGTAAAGCCTTCTTTCTCCAAGGAGTTCAACCCAAATGATCCAGGAATGAGAAGTTTACAATTACTTAGTTCGTTCATAATCATAATTATTCCAGGCAGCTGTTGTATTGTATTTCACAAATTTCCTGGACTTCAGGGAGGACAAGAATTTTCCAGGTGGCCTTAGTGAAAGATGGAGACTAGGAACTCAAGTAACCCAAAGATCAAAGACATGGGGACTCCGAATGCAGGGCAAATGTGGAAGACAGACAAGCTTTAGTTGTTCACTTATCTTTTATTCTTCAAGCATACAACAAGCTCCTAATGTATGGTGTGCACTTTGGTGGTGATTAATAAGACAGGCATGAAATCAAACAGGTGTCAGTATGGCAGGGAGGGAGGACAGCCAAACATTTTCAGGGCCAAAGGTCGAGGCTGAGGCAGGAAGGAGTCATGGGGCTCAATGTCGGAGAGGAGAGAAGAGAACCAGGGGTAGGTGGCTGCCTAAGGAAAGACTCGCTAGGAAAACAGGTCAGCTGACTGAGCCCTGAACAGCGAGCATCCATAGCGCCAGGCACCACAGGGAAAGTGGGCTTCCAGAGCTGGAGAAGGAAGCAGGGCAGGAGGCACCAAAGCCAGCTGGGCTAGGAGCGCGGGCCACTGGAGCTGGCTCTCTGGAAGGAGATCCACCTTCTGAGTAAAACATCAGCCTGGGACAAAGATATCGATCTAAATACCACTGACAAAAGCACCCAGGTATCTTAGCTGAGACACAGGAAAGTCTCTGGGCATGCACCCACTGGCCTTCTACAGATCCAGGCTGGCCCACCCCTAATTACCATATCATTGACTATGCGTATTTGACACCTCTCCCAGGGACTTTGGACACTGATAATTCTGTCAAGGGCCACAAATGGTCAAAAACTCACCAGATGCCCAGGGATTTAGCTCAGGTGCTATCATGCCTATCTTGCAAGCACAAAGGCTGAAGTTCAAGGCCATCATGGGCTAAATGAAGTCAAGGCCACCTTGAACTTCACAGTAAGACAAAGAATTTGTCTCAAAACTCCACTGCTCCGTAAACGTGTGGCCAAGAGTCAAGGCTTGTACCTGCCCCACGTGCCCCCTAGCCTGAGGCTGGGCGTCCAGGCACCGACCCCACTCAGGACAAGATCACCGCCACCCTCTACTTTTCTGGGACAGCAGTTACCGCACTCTACTCCCAAGGTCTCTGGCTGTGGGAGGCACACTGAGCTGGGTGCTCGCAGCTTTTCTGCATGGACACTTTCTGCCTGCCCTCCCTCGGCTCCCTGGGAGCCCAGACGCCTCAGAGGGACAGTCACTCCTAGGGGCTGCACTATCCTGCCATGTGCTGCGTCACGCTCTGTGCTGTAGGAGATGTCAGTCTCTACATCGTCTTACCTGCAATACAGCCCTCACTGGAACCTCTTTCAGCACAGTCTTCATCACTAGATTCAATCTCGGCACCTAGAGGAAACTCAAAGATGAGGATCTCCTCAGTACTAGGATGACTAGGAGATCACCCTTGGCCAATATCTGCGTTACAGATGAGAAACTGAAGCGTAAAGAAGCAGCTATTTTCCAAAAATTGCCTGTTAAAAGTAAGAAATACCCTTCTGATTGACCCCTGTAGTATCCTCTTTATTTGAATTAATCCTTGAGTTCTGCATGTAAAAAGTTATGCATAAATACTACAAGTTATATATAACTACTACACACTACCCCCATTTCGTTTTATACAGGCTGTGCCTTGGACAGTCCAGCCCCTCCCCCCATCTCGCAAGGACCTGTGACAGGACACATGTCTCTCAACAGATAATCTCCGAAGCACCGTGGAATAAAAACGTGGGTTAGTGGAGGTCCTGGGAAACCTGGGGCCTCCAATAGGTAGTTTCTGTATTTTTTGAAGAGAGGACAAATTTCGGATTTTGTTGGAGTGATAGAAAACACATGTGTTTCCTTGTTTCGCATCTCAGGGCCGTTGGCTGTCAGAGACCTCGGTTTCTACTCCCGGTTCTTCCACCCTGAAAACGAAACACGAGTCAACGTGAGGGACGTGAACAACGTGAGACCGAGGAGCCAGATAGGGTCAGAAAGGAAGGTCTTTCCTGGGCAAAAGATGTTCTGCTTTTTGAATTTCTTTCCTCTGAAGGCTCACTTTCCAATCAAAACAGAAGATGGATCCCGTCTGCACTTCAGCTGTGCAGTGGAGGCTGGGTTAGAACACTGACCCCGAGGCTGCGGTGGCAGTGGCACTGGCATTGGGATGTGGCCACCCAAGGAGGCGGCAGCCATCAGCGGGACGCTGTCCACAAGCCAGGGGAGGCACTGCCCAGCTGCACCCTCGAGCAAACGGTCCACAAGAATTGCCACGACTTCTGCTGCCCACACGTGTGACCGCAGACTAATCCAGCGCCAGGGAAGAACAAAGAAATGAGGCTGTGCCTTTGCGAGTCCCAGCCCGGCTTTCCTGCCCCTCAGGGTGGTAGCAGCGGGGCCCCCTGGGCGTCCGCACAGTCTCTCCACTAACTTTCCTCCCTTAGCAAAGCCTGAGGCTCCGGCCACTCGAAGGAGCAGCACCCAGGGATGGCCCAGCTCTGCTCCCACAGGCTGGAAGGCTCCCAGCCTCTCCGTCTTCTACTCCTACACTTGTATTCTTTAGCTCAAGTAAAGAAGCAAATGTATACACAAAATTTTATGTAATAAGACATTTATTATTCTGTTTATATTAGAAAAAAGTCTTGAAATAAAAATAGACGGTGCAGTGATTACTTGGTGTTATACTCTTAAAAATTAATAAAAAATTCGAAAGAACGCACAGTCATTCAAAATAACTCAAACTATATGAAATCATTTTGATTCATATGTAACCCTTATATGAGAAAGAAAAATACTAAATACTATGTACTCTGTGCTTGGAAATGACAAAAACAGAATTATTTTAAATAATTGATGATTCCCACGCTTTACTAATTGCGAGGAGTTTCACTCAGTTACTCTCCACACACTGAGATCTGCCCTATAGACTATGGCCAACTTTTTCAGTGGAATCACTTGTGGTTATTCATGAGTAAACACATTGAGAATCTAGCATCGCTCATTCAGCACACGAGCCAGTAACCACATGAGGCCACTCAAACTTAAATTTAAGGTAAATTCCAGGGAAGTCAAACATAAAAATTCAGCCTGCGAACTGCCCCAGGCACATTTCAGGTCTCTGGGGGCGAGCTTTCCCTGTTTTCTTGTGCATGCAATTTACTAAGAACCGGGAGCACTGGAGTGAAACTCGGGCACACGTGTGGTTTGGAAGAAGTCAGTTCCCAGCCACAGCTCTGAGATGGCCGTTTCCAGGACCGCAGAGCGCTTGGCAGGGCGTGGTGTCCCACAGGCTTTGCCAGGGCTCCCTGCACCTCGGCCTCAGGCCACCAGGAACGAGGGAGAGATGCACCTGAGTCCGAGCGGGCACAGTCCGGGTGGATGAGGCCGGCCAGAGCCTCCTGAGCTCAGAGAATCTGCACCTGGTGAAGCCCCTGCCTTAATTAATAAACCGCTCTTAACCATGATTTCCAGGGAAGGCCTGCGCTCTGAATGAGTCATTTCATTTCTCCGTTCCCTCAGTAAATGTGTGTCAGAAGCCTGCTGTGTGCCAGGCATGTTGTAAGTCAGGAGACAGAACAGGGGTCCAAGTGTGCCACGCACCTGCCCTCCACAAGGGCATTCCCGAGGGCGTGGACCGTGAAGTGCGTGCGCACGTGGCCCCCAACATCCAGTGTGAATGGGGAGGTGGTGTGGGGGGCTGCAAGGCAGACAGGAGCTGCCAGTGGGAGTGGGCATGGGTGGGCTGTGCCTCAGCGGTCACAGAGACCTGACGGGTGGCTGAGGCCACACGTCCCCAGGCTTCAGGCTCTAATGCCGCAGCAAGTGTGCAGGGACCCAGGGTGCTGGCTTCGTCTTGATCAGTCTGTGGGAGACAGTCAGCCACCTGGGCATGCGGTGGGGGTGCCCCCACTCCGAGGTCACAGCTCCCTAGAGCTCTGTGAACCAGCCACTTCTGATGCTGTCATCCATGAAATCCGTGCACTTGTGTAATTCTTCTGAAGTGTAAATCGTCCATGTTCCTGATGTGTCACCACTGGTTAGCATAACTCTAAGATAAAAATTTACCAAGTAAAAGAGGCAGCTGGAGTTTGGACACCACAGTGCCCAGAAATCCATGGTCACAATGATTCCATCCTTGCGCATGTATGGAAGACTGCTGAGGAGCCTGCCACGGCTGTGTCTAGATGCCCCAAAGCCTCGGGACGACGAGTTCCGGCTTTTTCAGAGGTGGCTTAATCTAGTGCTGGGATCAAGGGTGTGAGTGCCGCCGCCCCAAGCGGCTTGGATAAGATAAAGGCGCAGAGAGACGCTGCCCAGGTCCCCGATGCCTCGCCACCCGCTGGGCAGAGAGCCGCTTCTCTGCCACCCACCCTGCCGTGGGGCCCGCTGACGGGCGGGAACCTGCGCTGACCGTGAGCTGACGAAGCGCTTTCCCCTTCGGCGGGGTGCGGGCGAGTGAGGAGCTGTTCTGCCCCTCGTGCTCTCCAGGAGCCGTTCATGGCTGTTGAACAGAGACAGCCATCTTCCCTGGGACTCGGACGGAGTGAGCACAGTAACCGGGAAAGGCCCGGCGGCCCTCCCGAAGGCTCTTTCAGCACCCGCCGCGTCAGGACGAATCTACAGCGCTGCGACCGGTCCTCAGGCCCCGCAAGGGATTCTCCTCTTTCTGGACGTGAAACGCGCGAGAGCCGCCCGGCCTGCAGGCCAGCCCCGGCGCCCGGCGGACGCACACGCCTCTGCGCACCGCCAGCCTCTGCTCGTGTGCTGGGCGCGTCGGCAGCCGCGTGTGCCATCACCACCTGTGTGCCATCACCAGCTCTGCATGCTAACCGAGAGACCCTCCTGTGCTGCGAGCAGCGAGCTGGCGTGGTCCTTTCGGGATCATGGAAACTCGGACCAGGAGGAGCGAGGCGAAGGACTCCGCACTCCAGACCCCGGGAGTTTTCAGAGAACACCGGCTTTTATGGGGCGGTGCACAGCCTTGTACAGCAAATGGCAGGGGGCGTAACATACCATAAGCAGTCTAGGACTGGTTGGAGCATGCAGAGAGGCGGGCGGTTGTACTGGCGGCCATGCATTGGCTGCGCGGTTTTGGCCCAGGGAGGTGTCACAAGGAGGCCGGCAGGACTGAAGTCTGGTTGGCCTTAGGCCGTTCCTGCGCACCGAAGCGGGCATGCTCTCGCCCCTATTATTTTCTCCGTGTGTTAGGAGACATACGTGGGGGTACGTGACCCAGCCAAGCCTGGATTTCGCCATCAGCGAGCGTCACAATGAGACGCAGCGCTGGCAGCCCCGCGTGGCCCTTGCTTCCCACCGCGCCCTGACAGGGAATCAAACACCACACCTCTTCCTTAACTCAGCCCCATGAAAGTAAACAAGCTAGGTCGTGCTGTTCCGTGTACAGCGCCCTTTTACAAAACAAAATAGTTCACTGTGCCCATAGCTTGTAACGTTTGATCAATAGACCAGAATGATTTGAGTTTCTGGTTGTCTTAATAAGTGGATTATCAAAACACAGGTCAGTAAATTAAATATAAGAAACTTTCCAAAATGAAGGAAAGTTACATTATAATGGCGACATTAACATTCCAACGCACTGGTGGGCAGCTGCACTGGGCGCAGCAGATGCACAGCCGGCATGTGGCATCGTCAGGAAGGGCAGCTTCCGGCCACAGAGGCGGGCACGGCCTTCCCGGCCTCAGCCCGGACCACCGCCCCGTAGACGCAGATAACCACTGAAAGGTACCTCGGCGACCTGGCCTCCGGTGCAGAGAACCGCTGACAGGTACCTCGGCGACCTGGCCTCCGGTGCAGAGAACCGCTGACAGGTACCTTGGCAACCTGGCCTCCGGTGCAGAGAACCGCTGAGAGGTACCTCGGCGACCTGGCTTCCCGTGCAGAGACCAGCTGAGAGGTACCTCGGCGACTTGGCTTCCCGTGCAGATAACCGCTGACAGGTACCTCGGCGACCTGGCTGAGAGGCACCTCGGCGTCCTAACCGCCGGCTCAGCGGCCTGCCGCGCAGAGTTCTCAGCCCGTCCTCGCGGTGTTTTATTCTTCCCGCTCAATTCCAGGCTGTGCGTCCTCCACACATAAATACATCAAGCTACTTAAAAACCCGAACTTTTATCTGCAGCAAGGGGTTTAGAGGGTTTGTTTCTCCGGCTCCGCGGACAAGGGGAATCGTTGTTTCCTGCCCTGGCTCCGGTGATTTACACAGGCTGCCTCTGCTTCGGATGTGCTAACGCTTGGGTTTGAGCGCATTTACTCGAATTTACTGACTTGAGTTTAATTCTTGATTTACAGTCTGTAGGCTTCAGATGAGGAATGAATTTTGATTTAGAGTAACAGTCTGTGTGGCTACTACTTTCCGCTCAGCGTCAACTATTAGTTTTAGCAAAAAAATAATAATAAAAAAGAGAGAGAGAATTACAGCTTTTCCTAGAAGGCCTTTTAGGATGGAATGAAGATGGACTGGAAGCCAGCTGCTTCCCGGCGAGCTGCACGAATTAGAGTCCCCGCCGCACAGACCCGGCCGACACGCGCTCGCCCTGGAGGCGGGAGCGCCCGCTCCGCCACGCCGCGGCTCTCCGGGTCCCGGGCCGCTCGCAGATCAAGGTTCTTTCTTCATTCGTTTTCAAAATCTCTGCAAAGCTTTGTTGGGCCTCTCCAGGTCCTTTGCGTTTTACAGCTGTGGAGACCGGAGCTGGAGGGACGGCAGGCAGAGGGCAGGGTCCGAGTCAGCACAGCTGAGTCTGGCAAGCCGGGCCAGGACAGGCCCAGCAGAACCTGCTCTCCTGACAACAAAGGCGCAGCCACAGCGGCTACTGCAGCCTTACTTCAAAACCTGTCAGCTTTGAAAATGGCAACAATGCCCGCAGGGGCCAGCAGTCCCCCAACCCCCCTCCAGGCCCGCTCTGCACAGCCCCAGGGGCGCCGGACTCAGGCTTCTTTGTCCGTCCTAAATCCACGCCTGAGCCGACCCTCCACTGTCCCGGGACACACTGGTTGCTTCTGGATGAATGCTCAGTACTATGAATCTCACCCCCCAAATAAGTCAGGACTTTCGCTTTTAAAGAGCTGCGTCGCTGGTCCATCTTTCTGAACTGATAATCTAGTGTATTCTTCTCTTTGGGCCTTTGCGATCTACAACCTGAAATTCAAGCAGCCCTCATTACGATGAACGGAACGATTTGTTCTCAATCCCATGGGGGTGGGAGCCGTGTTTTTTGTCGGGGACACAGATTCTAACACTGCAGCTCGATGTGAATCCACAGGTACTCCAGGTTTTAAAATAAAAACTCAGTTAAAATGCATTCTCTCTCAACTCTGCTGACCAGCAAGTAAGAGTAGACATAAACCAGCTACCACCTGGAAGACAGGGGCTTATGAGTTTTTAGTGATGAGATGAATGGGTCCTTCGCGGTCTTTATGCTTCATCCCTAAAAATGGTGCCTGAAAATTAGATGGCAGTATTTACCGCGGACACTGGGCAGGACTCTTAGAAGAGTCTGAACACTTCAGAAAGTCTGGTGGGCATTGTACAAATTCTGCCCCATTCCCATAAAACCTGTAAGACATTTGGGATCTCAATGATGAATAGCAGCAATAAAATTTAGTAGAAGTCATCAGGTTTTCTAGCATCTCTTAGGGATTACATTTGCAAGGCTCCCCGGCTCTCTCCCCACCTCCCCTAGACTTCCAAGAGAGAGCACCTGGAAGAGAAACTGGGACCTCGCCTTAGGTACCAGCTGTCATAGGTGGCACTTCATGGACACAGAGACCGCAGAGACCTCCACACACAGGGTCCAGGAGCCCTGCAGGGAGCTGTGAGCTGCGGGGCGGCCGTCTTTGCAAGGCTCGAGTGCTTCTTTGGTGCCCCCTGCCTACCACAACCAGGCATGATGTCTTCGGTGGCCGACTGTGCCTGAGGGTGTTGGGCAGCAGCCCTGGCCCTGCCCCGAGATGCCCAGTGCTTTCCAGTCCAGCATGCTAGCCTGTGTCCACACACCGCCAAATGCTCCCGGGGCTGGTCTTGCCCAGCTGAGTGCTGCTGTGGTGCGGGAAGCCCTGGTCCCTGGACTGCGACTTGTGCAGCACAGTTCGCAGGGAGCTTCCTGAGAGCAGCTGCTGAGAGCTCAGCTCCTCCCACAGAGGTGCAAACACAGCACAGCTGGGGAAGCACCTGGTCAGAGCGGGGTCGAACCGTCAGCCATTCACACGGCGGTGACTCCTGCTCCCAGGAAACACCCGCTCTTAGATTTGGTATCTATTCAAAAACGCCCAGACTGAAAATATCTTTGCTACTGCCAAATACCATTTGAAAATACATTCCTCAGAGGTCACATGCAGTAAGCATGATTTGTGGGTACAGGTAGGTAACTCCACAACACTGTTAGTTCGGCTTTTCTGCAAGAGACAGCCACTTAGCACCCACTGAGATGAATGTCATAGCACGTTTCATTTACGTCTTTGAAAGACAAAAGTATAGAATGTAATAAGTGTCTCCAAAATGTGCACTGACTCAGGCTCTTGTTTTGCATTTTCCTTACCCCCTGTCCCTCTGCCCGAGGATTCACCTGCCCAGAGCTGCTTACGGCCATCACGGCAAAGCTGTGAAGTGAAGACTCTGCATCAGAACTGAGCTCCCCTGTCAGCTGCACCAGGCAACCGGGACAGAGTCTGGCACGAGGGAGCTCAGCTACCTACCGGGGGGAGGACCTGCTCTCCAAGCCAGAGGCCACAGGCCCGGATCGGGGCAGCCCCGGGGTCCAGCGGGCACGGAGAGGAAAGGCGGAAGGCAGAGGCCAGCGTTCTGGGCCCGGCCCCACAGAGCATGGGTTTTGACCAGGAAGAGCAGAGTCGGCATCAGAGCACAAGGACCGCACGTCTGAACACAAGGAAGCATGTAGACACGCGGCCGGGGCCACAGCCCAGCACCATGCTGCTCCAGCTAGGAAAGAAACACTGCGGGTGAAGGGGCACCTTAGACTTTTGTCCCCACGTGCAGCGGCCGTGCCGTCCGCTGCCTGGGTGTCTGAGTGTGACAGAAGCGCTGCCCGGTCTGTGGTGGCCCCGCCCTTCCTCCGTAGTCCTGTCCCGTTCTACTTCCAGGGTCCTGAGCAGAGCAACCTCGCGCTGCTGCCCTCCCACTGTGGCGCCCCTTCCTGCCGCGGTGCACAGCAGTGCTCTGCTCCCCGCGACCGCGGAGCGCTTGAAGAGAGCGCTGATACTACAGGAATGGACCCCGCTGACCAGAAAGCTGTGCAAAGGGGATCCAAGAAAAATGAAACTGCTTTCTTTGCAAGTTTGTTCTTCTACAAGCTTGTTTGTAGCTTGTTACAATTATTAACATTTGTATTTATTTACAGAAATAATTTGCCATCTTATCCTGGACTTGTAAGGCCTGCTGCAGGTTCTCAGGAATACTGGTGCATGTTTTCAATGCACTACAGTCATAATTTGATTTTTAATGCTTTTTTCCGCTCATATTTATTGCAAGTACGTAAATAATGGAAACCTTCCTTTTAAAGTTAAGCTTTTCCAAAAAATAATTTGTTCGAGAAAGTTAAGGAACAGTAATAGCTCCAGTGAACGTACACGAAGTAGTTGGTCTCAGAGTGTCCAAGTCTCGAAGGCCTGAGCCTTGTGCCCCTCCTGGCGCCTGCCTCACGCAGACCACAGCCCGTGCTGTCGCTGGTGCCCCGTATCCTGAAGGCCTAGGCCGAGCAGCTGCGGGTGGCCGCTCTGAGGTCTCAGATGAGAGAAGGAACCCTCACTGGGCTCCAGCAGACGGAGAGCGTCAGCGCCTCGGGACTCGCGGGCAACAGCGCCCTCTGGTGGTCTGTGTCGTGCCTGCAGTTCCGCAGCGGGGACCGCGCTCAGAACCCTGATTGGTCCTGCTGGCTGCCTTGTCCCTCCTGCACGACCCCTCCAGGCGCTGCAGCTGCTCCCCCAGCGCCCCTTTGATCAGGTGAGGGCATCCCGGTGTCTCCTTGCCCGGGCTGCGATCCTCTGGGCGCTCCCCCTCCCACAGTACTACAACACCCTAGGCTGCCTCTGGACCCCAACAGAACAAGAGGCATCTATTCAATGAAATCATTATCTATTTAATGAACTTCCTCAGATTTTAAACTCTTAGAGTGGTGATTACAAAGAAATTTACTCAGTGTAGCAGGTCATCAGCTCGCTCACCGGCCAAGGCGGGAAGCTGGCTGAACCTAGGCGCCGAAGCCTTCAGGTGGAGCTTGCGATCTCTGGCCCAGGAGCTGGGGCTCTGCACGGCTTCTGCTCCGCACAAGCAGAGCCGCTATTTCCCCAAGTTCCACAGCTGCGCGGTGCGTAGCGGTGCTGGCTCCTGCGGGCCTTGCTCAAGACATGTCTGCAGCCCCTTGGGCCCTGGGCTGAGATGGTGGGCACGACCCGCACTGCCCGTGGGGCTCTGTGCTGGCGTGAAGCAGGTGGAGGGTGCAGGGAGCTGCCAGTGCTGAGGGCTCACCTCGCCAGCCACTGGGGAAGCCCTCCCCGCTGCACTGAGCCGCCCCTTCTGCTCCTGATGACAGCACCTGCCGGTGCACTGTGCCCACAGCCATGCTGTGCAGCGGCCCACGGCAATGCTGTCCACCCTCCTGCGCCAGGCAGCCGGACTGTCAGCCTCAGAGAGATGCCGTGACCAGCCAAGGCGGCGGCCTCAGCAGCAGAACTCCTCTTCCCAGCTCTGGAGAGCACAAGCCGAGGCCAGTGCACAGGCTGCGTCTGTCGTCTCGCCGTCCAGGCTCCCGCTGCTGTCCCCCTGGGGTCTCTCTCGTACTCCTCAGGTGTCCACTGGTCTCCTGGAGACCACATGTCAAATGAGACCAGGGACCCTGCTCTTTGCTTTAACTTAATCACCTCTTCT
The DNA here is from genome assembly GCA_004026965.1 of Petromus typicus. Lineage (NCBI taxonomy): Eukaryota > Metazoa > Chordata > Mammalia > Rodentia > Petromuridae > Petromus > Petromus typicus. The sequence continues at coordinate 8,125 of PVIR01012748.1, read as the reverse complement.
AGTGTGCAGCCCAGACGGGGGCACCGCGGGCTTCCACCTGTGATTTCTGGGTGTGGAGGCTGGGGGATCACCTGGGCCCATCACCCCTTGCGGCAGTGCCCCTTCGGGCCTGTGGTGAGGAGCCCCTGGCAGCAGAATCAACGGCAGGACGCCCCTCTGAACCAAGGTTCTCACAGTGGATGGAAGGCACAGCTACCTGCAAAAGCTGTTCTGGAGAAGGCGAGTGAGAGGGCTGTTCAGTGCTGGACTGGGGTGTTGCAGGGGTCGCCGCGAGCCCAGTCCTCAGGCCAGAGAGGGGACAGAGCCACGCTCCCTGGGAAATGTCCTTTAGGAACTGCACCTGTCTCAGGCCTAGTGCGCAGACGAGTACAATGAGCAGCACTCAGTAAACTTCATGAAATGACAGAAAACCCTGCGGGAGGCATCGAGGACCCTGCTGGTCATTCTCGTGTCCCTGGGTGGTGACAAGAGGGACATATGCGTGGATGTACACACACGCTGGGGAAATTGAAAATATTTGAAATTGTGGCTTCTGTAGGTGTTGGTGAACTGTAAATTGGGACAATTTCCCAGCGAAGCACTTAGCAATATGTGAAAAAATGGGTAATACAAATCCCCCTATTCCATAATGTTGCAGGGGTACACTTTCTGACATAGTCAAGGCATTTGCATGAAATTATTCATTGAATATTTATTTAAGGAAGCAAGCAATGAAAGTATCCACAAAAGTGCCTTGATAAATTGCTATTTTAAGAGCTACTCAAGCAAAATGTTATATTTTCTTCTATCAGCTTTGAAGTATGCGTTCTGAAGGAACTGGCCCGACTCTCCGAGTTGTAGAGCAGCCTGGTGGGGCGGCCTGTCTGCCGGAGGCGGCGCCCCTCTCCGGTACAGGCTGGAAGTCGTGTCTCGTGCGGCGAGTCTGTCGGTTCACCCCACTCATCCCTGAGCCACACGTTGGTCTCACGTATTCTTCTCTGCCAACCTCTGCTCTCGAGTGCACCGCTCGCCCTCCAAGTGCATCATCGTTCTCCCCCGATGCCTCGGGCTCGCTCCTCCTGTGTCTGCAGCATGCGGCGGGTGCCACCCGGGCTGGCCTCTCCGCCAGGGCACCTGAGAGTCTCCTCTTCTGACCGCGAGTTTGCGTCTGTGCAACATCTCTTCCAGGAATTCCTCGGGGTCGCACTGGAGCTCTGTCCCTCTGCGAGGACCTTGTCAGCCCAGGACGTTCGGTTGTTCGCAGCCTAGGAGCACTGGTTGGTGGCCAGAAGCTGCCTGTGTAAGTAAGTGTCCTCTCTCTGCTGAGATGGAGCTGGGGTCCTCTCACCAGCTTCGGTACTGTAGCCTCGCTCTTGTTCGGCACCACAGAACACGTGTGCCTCGAGGGCCTCGGCAGGGTGAGCAGTCCTGGCTCACTCAGCAGTTGAAATTAGGGGCGTTCCCGGTCTCCTGGCCCACACAGCCCTCGGGATGGAAGGGGTGCGCACATTTCCTGAAACAAAAGCTCAGACCAGAACTCTTGGAACTTAGAGTTTCTGCGTTACCCTTCCTTTCCTGTAAAATCACTGATTGGCTCACAGGACGAGACATTTATTTTAGCACACTGGAGGGAGTTTTAGAGTTATCATCTCCAGAGGGTTTTTCAGGCATCGCAGAACACTCTCCCTCCCGCTGGCTTTTCTTCCAGGTGGGGCTGTCGGCCAGGCGACTTCATGTGGCGGCCGCATCTCCAACAATCACGTCAGCATTGGAGGCGGGAAGGGGGGGGGGAGGTTGATGATGAAGGTGTCTTTTATCAGGAAGCTTCACTTTCCTGTGTTATCACCGACAGCTCCCTGACCAGCCTGTGCCACACAGCTGCTCCTGCTCAGCGCCTGGCGTGCAGCCGGCGTCGGCTGTGGGGTGCGGGCCTCCTGGGGGAGAGTCCCCGAGCGGAGCAGAGGACGGACACCGATGCGGATAAAACAGGCAGGTCCGCGGTTCTGTACGAACTCACCACGGCACAGACGAAGGGGTTTGCTTCTTGTGGCTTTCAGACTTCTGACACTGCAGGGGATGGTCTCGAGCTCCGATCCGCACCGGGACTCCAGCTTCTCTGAGGCAGCAGAGCGCACAGCTGAGTAAACAGCACCAGGGACGCGTGGCTTGTCCAGGGCGACAGCCGGGCAGCCCCGAAACCAGCTCTCCGCGCCGCCGTCAGTGAGCACCTGTGTCCCCTGTGCCCTGCACTGCGGGCCTTGCTCCCTTCTCTGTGCACAGCTCTCCCTCTCTGGGCCCAGCTGAGACGGCCCCAAACGGCGTGGGGAGCCGCAGGGTCAGAACAGGGGGAAGAGGCGGATCCAAAGCGTGACTGCGGGAAACGGAGACGGCGTGGGCGGGACTTTCGTCTAAAAACAAAAGCAGCAGCAAAACCCTACACTACTGAAGAGCGTACTGGAATTTTTTATTATATGACTTTCTAGTTGGGACTACAGTATATCTTCAGTTGAACAGCTTGTGGAGTCTTTGCGAAGACCCTGCAGGGTGGCACCTGCGGGCCTGTGTCCGGAGAGGGCCCTGGGACCCACGGTTCTGCCCTGGTCCTGTCTTTCCTCCTAGGGCGAGGCGCTGCCCAGAGCCACCAGCAGGGGGCAGCAGAGCCCGCCTTCTGGGGACCCAGCCCCCGGCAGGCTTTGGGGCCTCTAACCTTGCTGAGCACTGAGGTCAATTAAATCGTCACTCTGGGACGGAGAGTAGACGTAAGGACTGTATTTCCACAGATCCTAAGAATGAGTCCCAGAAGGAAGCTGAGACGTTCGGGAGATCACAGCCCATGGACAGCGCCCGGTCAGCAACCCAGACATCGCCCCCCAACATTGCCCCGGGCCACGCCGGCCCTCCCAGCACTCACTGCATTGCCCCGAAGGGTCTCACGGGCATGAGATGCCTAGCAGCTGGCTCAGGATTTTACGCGGTCTGAAAACATGCTTCCTCGTTTTGCCACAATGGTTTGCACATTTGATTAGGTTTCGTCCTGGCGGCCTTGCATTTCCTCACGTCTCTTGTAGGGGTACACTTTAGTGGAGTCACACTTGAACTGTGGCTAGTGTACAAAATGCAGGGTACCTCCATTACATTAGAAAACATTACTGATCTTGACTGTTAATTTACATAGTATTTTCCCCTGTCTGGAGACAAATTATTCACCGTGGTTGACCTTTCCCTTCAGACACACAGACCCTGGCTTTATTTACTTTGCATCAGCTTATCTCCTAGAAGATGCTTCTGACAGACTGCGTCGTGCCGCTGAGCAGTTCCTCCATTTAACCGAAAGCCGAATAAGAGCAGACGGTCAGCTCACCTCAGCCTCCCTAGCACCCCTGAGGCGACTCCAGGCTCTCTCAGTTTCTTAGGATGATGTTCTAGCCCCAGAGTTAATTTGAAGGTTTGGATTCCAGCCTGTGTCTCCATTCACCTGTGGCAAAGATGCTCTGCACAAGTCCTGGAGCTTCGAGCCTTGACCAGCGTGTCCGAGTGAGTCACACAGGCGGGTCTGGTCGAATGCCGTTCATCCAGCCCTGGACCCTGGGCTGCTGTCCTCCGAGCTGCCCTCGCCCCGGCCAGGCGGCACGGTGACTGCCCCGAGTCACCTGCGTCCCTGCGGCACCCCTCCACCCACTGTCACCCCCTGAGGGAGCTGAGGCCCTGCACACGAGCTGGTGAGACTGCTGACAGCAGTGACGTCACTGCAAGTCTTTGCCTGGATGTCCAGAGAAGCCCAGGGGGCTTTCTCACTCCCCATCACGTCATCCTTTCTTCCTGGTGCCCCTCCACCGCTGCCTCTCTGACTTCCTTCCCTGTGGGAAGCGAGATGGAGACAGCAGGGGCAAGGGCTGTACTTTCTCCCCCGTGCATCTCCAAGACGTGGCTAGTCCCTCCCCGGGGCCCTCGGGTGTCCCCTGTGAGGTGAGCCATGTGGTTCTGCAGCAGGGGCACCTGACTACTCAGAAAGTGGGCACATGGGCTGTGGGGAGGGCCAGCCCAACCCGCCGTCTCTGCTGCCCAGCCAGATTGCACTCCTGTGGGCTTTGGGTCACGGACGACACAGAGAGCACAGAGAAGTTGGCCTGGGAGCCAGAGGTCACCTGAGTGCCCAGGAGCAGTGCTGCTTTCTCTAGGGTGTCAGCCTTCATCCTCAGGGGCATTTAATACCAAAGCACAGACCTCCCAGGGCACTTGCATCTCCTCTTGTAGCTGTGATGCCAAAAAAGCTCCTTACTACCTCAGCTTGCTAAATGCCTCTGAGATGTAAAGAATTCCAAGTGCAGGAAAAAGAGTGAAGCAAAATTGCAAGAAAGAAATGCACAACAGTCCCTATTCAGTATTGATCAGAAAATCGCACTGCAAACTGGAATTGGGCAGCTCACTCCACAGCTCAAACTGCCCCTCTGATACGCTCTCTGGGAAACCACAGACTTCACCTGGTCCGACCTGTCCCGGAGACTTAACCACTAACCACTCACAACACACGAGTCCTCGTGTGAATCCTTGTGCAAGTAGTCTGGGTTCTGGGGAAGTAAATGGCCCAGCACAGCACGGTCCCTGACCCTCCACCCAGGAGAGGAAAGGGGAGGAGGCTGGCAGGACGCAGGCACTGCTGTTCTCACTGTGCAGGGCCATCGCAGCTGGTCACGCCCTCCTGGCAAGGACAGCAGTGCGGAGCAGGGCGCCCTGTCTTCACAGCCATGCAGCCCCCCTCTCGGAAGCCAAGCGGTCCCTTCAGTTTGTGTGAACTCTTCTGTTGCCTTGTGTTTCCTACCTAAGGACCTTTGTGCTGGGACTTCTGGCAATATCATCCGGTGATCTCAAAACCAGAACCTAGGCTTAGGGCTCCGATTCTTTAGATTTGCACAGAATTTTACCATTTCCTTTTACGTCTTGTATTCACTGAAAGAATTCTGGATGCAGCACACATCTATCTTGAATTAATAAGAAAATTGACGCTGATTGCATAGCCACCATCTCTTGATGAAACACGAGCAGCCTCATCTGGTCTCTGGATCGACCCTCTGTGAAGAGGAAAAGCCTGTATCTTTGCGTAGTGGGAAGCCAGGCTCCGAGAAAGCTGATTATCCAAAGCCACAGCAGGTCAGGGAAAGCTTGAGCTTAAACCAAGGGCGCCCTGTCCCGAGAGCTCCCTGCCTGACCAGAGACGAGCAGGACAGCAGCGCTGGATCGCAGACACAGGCTCACCTACCCGGGGAACGGGGCGGAGACACTGCGAGTCCTCGGGAACGTGGGCATGGGCGGTGATGGAAGGGCAGTCCTGGGTACCGGGCGGCAGGAGGCGGCGTGTGGGAGAGTGGACTGCGGGTTACGCAGTCGTCAACAGAGTCCCTCACAAATCGCACCACTGTGAGCTCAGGCCGGAGCCGTCTCCAAGGTCAGACCTACACTGATTTCTTTATACCAGGGCTTCCACCAGCATGAGAGAAATCAGCCTTGTGCCTGTGCCTTCCACTTCCCTGATCATCTCTGATTTGGACTTTGTGGTGTGGTCACTGGGAAGAGACCACTCAGGAGGGGCTCGGGGGCTCGGGAGGGCATTGAGAGCTGCAGCCGAGGGCGTTTAATCTCTACGATGAGTACTGTGACTCCCCTGGTCTCTAAGCTTGCTAAACTGATATGAGAAAGACTTGCTCTCTTCCCAGAGACAGAAATAATTTATGATATCCATTTTATTATCTGGAAGCTTCCACATAGCTTTATATAATAGCTTATGCTGTCTTTATAGATTTTTTTTTCCTGAGGAACATTTTAATCTAGCTGGAGTAAATAATATCAATCACATTGCTCATATCATTATTATTGGCTTGGTGTTTTGATTGATTTTTAAATAGTGCTTTCTGTGTGGAAGCAATCAAATGAAGTAGAAACAACAGAGGTCTAGGAATCACGAGGTGGGGCTCCCAGTCAGAGTTCTTCACTGACAGGCTCTGCATGCCCCAGCTCCACCCTGCCCTGCTTCCAGGCCATTCGCTGGGAGGGCAGAGGAGGGGGCCGGGTGGCAGAGTCATGGGTACGTTCTTGCCACCTAGATGCTACTGTTTCCTCACCACACATGTCTTTCAAACAGCTGGTCTGGGGAGGAGTGGAGGGCATAAGATAAATAACTGAAAGGAAGCCAGAGAAAGCACTGTGTGATTAAAGGAAGTGAAAAGCAAAGAGACAGCAAGAAACAAGAGCATTGGTCAAAAGCCACGGCCACAGAGAAACGAAGGCTTTGCTCAGCCTGTGGCCGTGTGGCTGGGAGAGGGGACAGGCTAATTCAGCACCCTCTCCTACTCATTTCCAGCTTCTGCAGTGGGCTAGGAGTGACAGCATCTTCAGCTGGACTCAGCTGGACTCCGGAGAAGGGCAGCCCAGGCCACAGGCAGAAAAGCCTGTCTTCTCACCGAGCCAGCAGCAGTGGGGTCTAGCCCGGGGCCAGGAGAGGTATCGAGCACGTGCTCCCCAGTGTCCCCCGAGGATGGAAACACAGATGCCAGTCTCTCCCTAGCTCCACTGCCACACGTGCAGGGCACTCTCCCGGCTCTGCTGCCCTGGATGTACAGTAGTGAAGCCCAAATTCTCAGCGCCCCACAGGAATTTGTAGCCAGCAAACACCTTTTAATGAGCCCTCTCATTTCGAATATCTAATACAATTTCTCATTCTCTGAAAAGACCAATCAGTACTCACAGACTTAAAAAGAAAAAAATGTAATAAAGCAAAAAAACCCTATTTAACAAATGCTTAAAGCAAAATGCACAAGGTTCGCACAAGCAAATGCACAGATGCTGAGCAAAAGGGGAGAGAGAAAACGTGCGCTGTGAGGTCCAAGAAGGAGAACAGAAACCTACAAATGAAGGCAAGAGGGAAACAGAACAAAAGAAAAACTTCAGTTACTATTGTTATTGGAAACAGAAAGTAAAACAGTTAGGAATCAATTAGAAATGATGCACAATACCTGCTATTTTCTGGCTTCCTGTCCCATATAGTATTACCTTCCTTTCTCTGACTTTCAGTATGAATTTCTTTTTGAATTAAACGTGTTTCTCACATGAAGCATATCGTTGGATCTTGCTTCTTGCTCTGTTCTGGCCATCTGTTTGTTTTGATCTTTTGATCAGTGAATTAAGACCATTTGCACTGACAAATACTGACTCATCCTTGTATCTTCATTTCCCTGGATTTTCTGGATTTAATCTCATTCAATATCCTAATAACATATCCCACACAATAAGAGAAAACAATCCTAAAATTCATTTGGAACCAGTAGAGACCTAGAATAGCAAAAGCAATTCTGAGCACAAAGACAAGGCAGGAGGTTTCACAATCCCTGACCTGAAATTATACCACAAAGCTACTGTGATGAAGACAGCAGGTCATGGCTAAAATACAGACCTGAGGATTAAGGAAACAGAACAAAAGATGCAGAAACAACTCCAGACACACCTGGCCTTGTTATCTTTGACAAAGGAACTAAACACTTTCACTGGAAGAAACGATACCCTCTTTAATAAATGGTGCTAGAAAAACTGTCGTTCCACATGCCAAATACTAAAACTAGACCTGCATCTCTTACCATGCACTAAACTAAAATCAAAGTGGATCAAGGATTTAAATATTAAAACAAAAGCACTTTGCTGGAAGACAGAATAGGTAGAACTCTTGAAGACATAGGTGTATACAAAGACTTCATGAGCAAAACCCAGATCACACATGAAATATCACAGTCAACAACTGGGGTCTCATCCGATTAAAAAGCCTTTAAGTGAGGCTAGGGATTTAGCTCAAGTGGTATTGAGCCTACCTTGGAAGTACAAGGGCCAGAGTTCAATCCCTAGTACCACAAAAAAAAAAAAAAAAGTTTTGTACAGCAAGAGAAACTACCAACAGAGTAAAGGAATGAAATCAGATCCTGAAATTTAAAGACCTGATTCAAAAATGGGACGTGAAATGTATATTAAAAATATTCAGCATCACTGGTCATCCGAAAGATGCAGATGGAAACAGCACTGTGATCCCATCTCACTCCAGAAAAAATGGCTGTTTTCAAGGAATCAGGCAATAACAAATTCTGGTGGGGCTGTGGGGAAAAACGAA
>PVIR01012747.1:31202-44096 GCA_004026965.1 Petromus typicus | reverse complement strand
AAAAAAAAAAAAAAAGTTCATACCTTCAGGATATCCTCTTAAGTGAAATAAATAGGTCATAGATATGTAAATATCTTACCTTTTCTGTAGTATAAGAAAATGAAGATATAAATGAGGTCTAGTATAGATATCGTGAAATAGAAAATATTTAAAAGGAAATAAGATGCAGGGATAAGACGAAAAATAATGTGATGGTAATAAAAAGGAAACAAAGCTTATGCATATAGGAGGCAGGGGTTGTAGGGTGGGTGGGAGAATGGGAAAAATTGAGAATTAAGTTGTGTCATACACTGGTACAAATTCTCAATTTTGAATGCGATGATGATGTGTTTATATAAGGTACCAATAAAGATTTGAATTTTTAAAAAAGTTCCTAGTTGGGTTGGGGTGTGTGTGAGAGAGAAATAAATCAAAAAAGCAGCTGTGTGGACATCTTGGTAGGATGCTGCTTTACTTGGGAATCTTTTTTGGACCTCAGCACACCGTAGAGAAACAGAAGTGGCTCCACTGTAAATTATTTAAATTAATTACTGCCGCTCCAACAGTGTCTCATAAACATAGGGGCATAAAACAACTTGCTTTTATTATTGTACTGATCTGGAGGGCAGAAGTCTGGAATGGGTCTCCCTCAAGAGATGAGCAAACCTGCCTTCCTTCGGGAGTCCCTGGGGACCATCTGCTTCCTGGCCTTTCCACCTCCAGAGGCCATGGCCCCTGCTCGGCACTCAGCCTTTTCTTCTGCTTGAAACCCAGCTCTGCTGGTAGTCTCTCCATCCTCCGCTGAGCTGGTGAGGACTGTCCTCTCTTCCTGTCTAAGGACTCTTGTACCTCATGGATGTTCGAGGGTAATCTGACTCCTTTACAGTCTGCTACTGTAGTTCTGTTTGCTGCCTTCCTGTATTCACAAGTTTCAGGGGTTGGAGTGTGGATACGTTTAGCCATGGTTATTCTACCAACCATGTGGAGCCTGGTGCTTTTGCCCCTGGGAGTTTCTGGTGAGGACAAGCAGTTAAATTCTCTCTGCAGGTCTGTTTCGTCTGAAGGAAGTGTGCTGCGTGGGTACTGAGCATTACAGTTAGTGATGTGGGTTTTGTCTAGCTTTAGAAGAGACTCCTAATTCAAGGGGAGGGAAGCCTGGACCCTGAGTTCTCCTATCAGCAGCTCTGTTTGTCATCAGATTACTGGGTCAGAGAATTTCTAGAGTTCAGAGTGTTATGTTGTTGCTGCCCTGTTTTAGGAATGTTTTTATACTCTTTTCAAAAGTAAAGATCCTTTTTCCTGTTTTCGGGTAGTGGAAACATGCTTCAACAATGGCTTTTGATAGGAAAGAGCAGCCTGTTACTCAGAAGGAGATGTTGTCAAGGCATTATTTGGTGATCATTTTTCCAGACGTCTGCCTTCCTCCCCACGTCACATGATGGATGCCTCTTGTGGAGGAAGCAGGCTGGATACTGTTGTTATTTTGCAGGGTTCTGAAAAGCTCTATTGGTATAATTTTTCCCTGAATAGATAGATTTAAAGGACAGAAAAGTAAGTTTCTGGCTAAATGCTACTGTTCTTTCTTATATCTGCCATTGTTTTAATTGCCCATTTTCTTAAACATATGAAGGTATTCATATTTTGTATCCTAGTATGAAGAATTTAAGCTTCTTAAAGAAAATTACATAAGTAACAGCCTTACACTAACAACTCTTTACAGAGAAAAGCACAGTTAAAAATCACATGATTTTTAAATGGACTTTATTAGATTTTATGAGGTTTGAGCAGTTTTACTGAACTATGTTATCATATCCTCAAGGTCATTTGATTTCTGCATAATTGTAGGTCACACATCATCTGTCTAGAGTTAGCAGAACTCCTGAGGGAGTTCACCATTCTTTGAAAAAAATCAGTTTGGAGCAAAAGGCTGGAAGTGCTCAAGTGTGAGCAGGATGTGTACTCTCACCTGGAGGCGGGTTAGGAACTTAGAGCTGCTCTGCGCTCTGGCTGTTATTATAGGCTGAAGTTGTAGAATATTAGGTGAGCATTTCAAAAGCACAGGTGTGAGGGGCCAGGGAGTTAGCTCAGTGGCTGGCACCTGTCTTGCAAGCTCAAGGACCTGCGTTCGATCCCCCGGTAACCACATACCATACTGGGTGTGGAGACTCACGCCCAGCAGCAACCAATACCACATGCCACAGTGCCGGGCGTGGTGGCTCATGCCTGTAATCCCAGCACTCGGGAGGCAGAGGCAGGAGGATCGCTGTGATGTGAGTTTGAGGCTGAGCTCAGGGCCAGCCTGAACCACAAAGTGAGACCCTGTCTCAAAAAACCTTAAAAACAAAAACAAAAACACAGGTGTGAGGATAACCATGTGATGAGGAGTGAAAAAAGTTGCTCAAAAATATCCCACTTATGAAGAAATAAATGTACTTTATCAGCTCACATTTGTGCATGTGCAGAAAAATCTCTGAAGCCTTTACAAGGGATTCAGATCAAATCTGACAACAAAGCTAAGCCCAGGACCCAGGAAGGTGTGGTAGCAGAAAGGGTCTACCAGAGAGGTGTGGGCAGTACAAAGACAAACACTGTAGCCTCTTCGAAAATAATGGGACTGAATAATGGGATACATTTTACTTTTGAGAAATGATGTCATTTGACTTATTTAGTATCTGTAATTCTGTGTCTTGAACTACTCATAGGTGGTATGTATATGACTGTACCATTAGGCAGCTTGAACCTCCCGAAGAGATTGTGCCATCCTGCCCAGTGGGACAGTCATGCACATACCAGTGGTTCAGAGCTGCCAGCAGCCAGACATAAATTACGGTCCTACAGTGAACTTGTTAAAGCTTGTAATTGGATAACGTTTTTTTGGTGGTATTGAGGAGTAAACCTAGTACCTTCTCACAGAGCTACACTCCAGCCTTTTATTTGTTTAATTGTATGGTATTGGGAAGCAAACAAGGCTTTCTCAGTGAGCTACATCCCCAGCCTTACTTTTAAACTTTTTTATTTTGAAATGGGGTCTTGCTAAATTGCTAAATTGTTCAGGCTGGGTTTATACTTGGATTGTCCTGCCTCCACCTCCCAGAGTGTTGGGATTACAGGCGTATTCTACCATGCAACGCTTGGTAAATTTGGATACATAGTAGTTCCTATGCTTTCCTAGTCTGCAGTGTTACCTGGGCAAATTTTCAAAGCATCTTATTCTACATGTCTCCTCTAGCTGTATCCAGTGGACCAGACCCTTGAGGCCAGATCATGGAAAGAATGCACACACAGGCGCACATACATGTGCAGTCACACTTTGGTACTGGATTGCCTTGAAACTCATTGAATTGCTTATTCGACACATTTTAACAAGAAAATTTTACCCCAGTGGACGCTGCTTGTTTGGGATTTGACACACAAGCTAGAACTTTGTGGTGTCAGTTGCTTCTTAACTCACGTCCCTTTCCAGCCAAAACTGTGTTTGGTGCTCCTTGGTTTTGGTCCTCATCGTGCCTCCTAGAACCAGTTAAAGACAAGTTTTTTCTTTTGTGGTACTGGGGATCAGATGCAATCTTGTGCTTGTAAGACCCACAGGCAGCAGTACCACAGAGCTAAATCTCCAGTGTGAGGACAAATTCTGAGTTACCACTGTGTACACACATACCTGTTAGGCTTCTAAATTTGGGAACCCCAGATGTTGAAGCTCAACCGGCTTTCTTTGAGGTCAGGCTGGCGAGATCAGAGCTGGTCCCTATCTTGGTTCCCATGGTTAGTTGTCTGTGGGCAGCTGAGTGCAGAGTGCGTTTCTCTAGCTGACTTGTGTGTCTGGGCCATTCAGTGTTCCCTTTAAAGGACTGTGAATTTTTAGAGGTTTTTATGATGAGGCTCAGCAGATCAAGGAGGCAAAAAATATCTTGGCTTGAATGTTTTAGACCTCCTTAATTATGCTATAGTTACTAGTTTAACAACCCATCTACTTTAGCATCCTCTAGTGTCTTTGTGAGGTTTTCTGTTTTGTCCTTTTGAAGAGAGGAATCCCCTTATACTGCTGTTGTGCCAGGCAGCCCCTGAACAGGTATCAGCCAAGAGCCCTGGTGTGCATGGCAGAGGGAAGTCACCCAGAGGCTCTGTCCACCTCCTTCCCTGGGCCAAGGAGAGGCGGGTGCTGGGACAGATTGCCTGGCACCAGATACCTGCCAAGAGTCAGGCTGAGGCACTTGCCCGAGGGTCTTCTAGGTGTGTTTTCTGAAGTTGTGGCTTCTTACATAGCACTTGGGCAAATCTAGAAAATATCATTATTGTTGTTGTTGTCTTGTTATGTAGTTCAGGCTATTCTTAAACTTATAAAAGTCCTTTTGCCTTAGCCTCCTGAGTGCTGGATTATAGTTGTGTGCTGTCACACCTGATTTTGGATTGTTTTTCTAATCATAGTTGTTTTTTTTTTTTTTTTTTTTTTGAGACAGGGTCTCACTTTGTAGGTCAGGCTGGCCCTGAGCTCAGCCTCAAACTCACATCATAGCAGTCCTCCTGCCTCTGCCTCCTGAGTGCTGGGATTACAGGTGTGAGCCACCATGCCCGGCACTGTGGTATGTGGTACTGGTTGCTGCTGAGTGTGAGTCTCCACACTTAGCATTGTATGTGGTTACTGGGGAATTGAACCTGGGTCCTTGCGCTTGCAAGACAGGCGCCAGAACCACTGAGCTAAATCCCTGACCCGCTAATCATAGTTTTTTATTGTCATTCTAAAATGTTTTCTCTCTATGATGTTGATGGGATGAATTTCGTTCAGCTTCTTTTTTAAAAAATTGATTTTTTGGTACCTTTTATATATATATTATGATCCCATTCAACATTGAGGGTTTGTACCAGTACATGATGCATCTTGATTCTTATTTTTGCCGTTCCCCTGCCCTCCCCACAATTCCCTACTCATTCACCTTCTTTCCTAGATTATTTTTAAAAAAATTACTTAACAATATTTATAATTTATTGCTTGCCATACTGGGGATTGATCTCAGGGCTTTGTACATGCTAGGCATGTGCTCTACCACTGAGTGATAGAGAGTGTTAGCCCTCAGCAGGTACTGATTGGACACAAAATATGAGGTGGGAGCTCCACAGTCTGCGAGGTTTGTGTCAGAGCAGAACTCTGAGGGACCTTAAGTTCTAGGCGGAAAAGGAGAACTTTGACCTTTAGCCAAGAGAGGAAGCTTGTCCCTTTTGGCAGTGAATGCTTTATCCAGTTGTATGTGTCTGTTAGATTCTGACAAGGGTTTCTTGGGAGTTAAAATTACAGTGAAAAGTCATTTATTTTTCCACCTTGTGAATAATCTTGCTTTGTAATTTTTGCTGTGTTTGTTGAACACAGGACTGTGGTTGAACTTTTCCTAACTTCTCAGCATTTCTGTGTCCCTTGTGATCAACACAGCACTTTTTGTAAATGTCTGTGTCCCCAGAAATGCTTTAAAGACATGATTCTGCAAAAAATCATGATTTAGTTCTGAGAGGTTTCAAAATTATTTTACATTTGTATAGGGAAGACATCGCTCTTTGGGACAGCTGAGCACCTGAGGTAAATCCCTTGTGACTTTGTCCTTGATGCATCACTATGGCCTGTTTGTCATGCAGCTGTGACTTTACCTCCCTCTGACACACTATTGTCTTATGCCACAGGCACGTCTTCTTCCTCCAGAATTGGGACATTAGCAGGGACATATGTGCATCTACTTACTCTGGGGTGCGGGACTGTTGCGAAGGTGGCCCTGACTTCAGTCAGAAGGGCTGATGTCTTGACACCTAGCAGGTGCCTGCTCTCAAGGACTTCAGACTCCCAACTCTGACTAAAGATATTGACAGTGACACTTCAGGCTTTTTAACTGGTAATAATGAATATCTTAGTTTCATAGCCATTTCCTACATTCTTTTCAGGTTATCCTTGTAGCTTTGTTTCCATTTTAGTTTTTTGAGACAAGATCTTGCTGTGTAGTTTAGACCAGCATTGAACTCAACTGTGATCTTTCTGCCTCAGCCTCCTGAGTCCTAAGATAACTGGTGAGTGCCACCATACCTGGCTCCTTCTTGCAATAGTTTTTTTTTTAAATTGACATTTGGGAACTTGAGAGGGTATGGCGCAGAGGTAGAAAGGTGTTTATTTTGTATGTGCAGGGACCAGGGATTTAACGCCCTACATTCCATTCAACATTTTTAAGATACTACTTGTGAATAATAGATCATATCCATTTAAAGTATATAGTTTAATGAAATACACTTCTCAGGTTTATATAACAAAACCGCCATCACAGTCAAGATGGAGAACATCTCCACTGCTTTGAGAAGGTATTTGATGTCCGTCCTTCCCTCTGGCCTTTGCCCCAGGCAGTCACTGATCTGGTTTTTGTCACAACAGATTAGTTTGCATTTCCTAGAGTTTTACGTGAGTGGAATGATACAGTACATACTCTGTCGCATCTGCCTTTCTATCCTTGTCCCTGTGGAGCAGCTTTCCTTTCTCTCGGGTCATAGAATACTCACAGGAAGGATGGCAAGTTGTATGGAATGGCCTTTTCTTTTCCCCCCTAAAAATGTTATATTAAGCATAAATGTAATGGAGGTAAACGCCAATAATTTATGTGTAGAAAGAGTATGTAATTCTTTTTTTTTGTATTGCCTAAAGTACTGGATTTTTTTTTAAAGTTTTTTTGAGACAGGGTCTTGCATTGTGGTTCAGGCTAGCTCTGAGCTCAGCCTCAAACTCACATCACAGCAATCCTCCTGCCTCTGCCTCCCAAGTGTGGGGATTACAGGTGTGAGCCACCACGCCCAGCACTATGGTATGTGGTACTGATTGCTGCTGGGGTGAGTCTCCATGCCCAGTATGGGTTATGTGGTTGCCGGGGTCGAACCTGGGTCCTTGCACTTACAAGACAGGCGCCGGAACCACTGAGCTATATCCCCAGACCCTGGATATTTTTTTTTAGTTGAAATCTTTATTGGTACATTACATATACGTATCATGATTGCACTCCACAATGAGAATTTGTATCAGTATATGACACAACTTAATTCTCATTTTTTCCCATAGCCCTACCCACCCTACCACCTCCTCATATACATAAACTTTGTTTCCTTTCTTTTTTGTTATAATCTCATTATTTTTTCCCCTTCACCCTATTTCACTTTGAATATTTTTATTTCACAATATATATCATACAATTCTAGAACTCATTTACATCTTTTTCTCATACCAGAAAAAAGATGCGATATTTACATATATGTGACCTATTTATTTCACTTATGAGGATATCCTCAAGATATGTCCATTTCTGTAGAAGAACCACAGCTTTTTTATCCAGTCTCCAGTTGATGGACATTTGGATTGTTTCCAAGATTTATCAATCACAAACTGAGCTGCTATAAACATGGGTGTACATATGTCACTGTGATATGAGTCTTTTAATTCTTTTGTGTACATATCTAGCAGGGCAGTGGCCAGGTCAAATGGGTCCTCCAATCCTAGCTTTTTGAGGAATCTCCAAACTGATCTCCACAGGGCTTGTACAAGTTTACAGTCCCACCAACAGTGGACAAGGGTTCCTTCTTCGCAGCCTAGCCAACATTTGTTGTTGGCTAATTCTGAAATGGCAGCCATTCTTTGTGGAGAGAGATGAAATCTCAGTGTTGTCTTCATTTGCTTCTCTCGAATGACTAATGATGTTGAGCATTTCTTCATATACTTCTTAGCTGCTCTTACTTCTTCCTCTGAAAAGTATCTGTTTATTTCAGATGCCCATTTTTGAATTGAGTCTTTAAATTTGGGTGGACTGATTTTTTTAAGCTCTTTATATATTCTAGATAGTAACTCTTTGTCTGAGGAACAGCTGGTAAAGATTTTTTCCCACATTGTTGGTTACCTTTTTGCTCTGTTGGTGGTTTCCTTTGCTATGCAAAAGCTTTTTAAAAGAATGAGGTCCCGTTTGCTGATTTCTTCTACCAATTCCTGTGATATAGAGGTTTTGTTCAAGAAGTCTTTCCCTAACCCAATGTCTTCAAGAATTTTACCTAACCTATTTTGTAGCAGGTTTAGAGTGTCTGTTTTAATATTTAGGTCTCTTATCCACTTTGATTTTAGTTTGGTACACGGTGACAGAGATAGATCTAGCTTTAGTCTTTGGCAAGTTAAAGCCCAGTTTTTCCAGCACCATTTGTTAAAGAGGCTGTCTTTCCTCCATTGAGGATTTTTGGCTCCTTTGTCAAAGATGAGGTGGCTCAGTGTATCTGGAGTAGTTTCTGGACTACTCCATTGATCCTCAGGTCTGTTACTTTGCCACTACCGTGCAGTTTTTATCATAGTGGCTTAAATCAATAAATGTTATACACTATATTAACAGACTCAAGGACAAAAACCATATGATCATCTCAGTTGATGCAGAAAAAGCATTTGACAAAATACAACACGCATTTATGTTCAAAACCCTACAGAAGATTGGAATAGATGGTCTGTATCTCAAACTAATAAAAGCTATCCACGAGAAACCATCAGCCAGCATCATACTAAATGGTCAAAAATTGAAACCTTTCACAGTAAGATCAGGAACAAGACAAGGATACCCTCTCTCACCACTTCTGTTCAATCTAGTTCTGGAAATATTAGCCATAGCAATTAGGCAAAAGAAATAAATATAAGGAATAAAGATAAGAAAAGAAGAAGTTAAATTGTCATTATTTGCTGATGACATGATACTCTATCTAGAGGATCCTAAAAACTCAATTAAAAAACTGCTGGACCTAATCACCAAATTTAGTCGCGCAGCTGGTTACAAGGTCAACGTTCAAAAATCAATAGCTTTTGCATACACAAACAGTAGACGCACTGAGATAGAAATTGGTGAGTCAATCCCTTTCACAATAGCACCCCAAAAAATAAAATATTTAGGAATCAATCTAACAAAGAATGTGAAAGACCTCTACTCTGAAAACTATATAGCACTCTGAAAAAGGAGATAGAAGATGATATCAAAAATGGAAAGACATACCTTGCCTCCTGGGTAGGAAGAACCAATATCATCAAAATGGCTATACTCCCAAAACTACTATACAGATTCAACACAGTCCCGATTGAAATCCCACAGTATATTTCACAGATCTAAGGAAAAAAAATCCAAACTTCGTTCTGGAACCACAAAAGACCTAGAATAGCCAAAGCAATGCTAAGCAACAGGGACATGGTGTGGGGGGGTATTACAACCCCAGACCTGAAACAATGCTGTAATTTTTTTTTTTGAGACAAGGTCTCACTTTTGTAGTTCAGGCTGGCCCTGAGCTCAGCCTCAAACTCACATCACAGCAATCTTCCTGCCTCTGCCTCCCAAATGCTGGGATTATAGGCGTGAGCCACCATGCCTGGCACTGTGGTACGTGGTTCTGATTGCTGCTGGGCGTGATTCTCCATGCCCAGTATTGTATGTGGTTACTGGGGATCGAACCCGGGCCCTTGTGCTTGTAAAACAGGCACCAGAACCAATTCCCAGCCCAAGTATGTAATTTTAAAATAAGTCTTAGGAAAGCTTTTATGTAATGTAAATATGCAAATCAGTTGAAAAATGTGTTAAGTATGTCATTTTGTGTTAATAGGAAACCAACAAAACAGGTAACATAACTTTAGTTACACACTCATGCAAACTTGTCTGTCTTCTGTTCTTGCATTAAAAGTCACAATTTTGTTCTTCCTTAAAATCGAGGTGGGAGGGAACAGAAATTCAGAAGTGTAATGCTTCCAGGCAAGTGAATCTACTTGAGAGGGTTTGTTGCAGAGCACCACAGAGGTCGGACAGTGTTGTGTGAGTGCTTTTCTTCTGCAGATCTTGTTTGTCTGGGTGAGGTTCTCCCAGTAGCCAGTGGCTTTGTCCTTGATTCGATGACGCACCACCCAGTGTGGCCTGATTCCCTCTGCACCCCAGAATTGCTAAGGCCAGTAGCCCCACGCGCCATCAGCTGGCCTAACTCAATGTTCAGAGTAGGGATCTAGTTTTAAAAGGTTTATTCAAAACAACCATTTGATAACAACTCTTTATAGATTTGATCAGTTGTACTTTGGAAGTAAATTTTTTGTTTGCCTGTTTGTTTGGTTTTTTTTTGTATAGGAATCAAAGTCAGGACCTTATACTTGCCAGGCGGGTGTAGTGTCACTGAGTTAAATCCCTGGCCCTTAGAATGAAATTTTTAATGAAACGTTATTCTAAAGAACCAGGGATGAGTTAGATGGCAGGAGTTAAAAGTAATTACATGTAATGTAAATTTTGGAGCAATTGGTCCTTTCATCATTGTAATATGGTAAATCATTTAGTGATCTGTTTATTATATTACTGTGTACTATTTTTGGTCCTACTTGTTATTTACTGCACAATTAATGTTAGTGATTTGCTGTGAGATTCCTCGAGGTCAGTGTGCAAACCCCACATGACTAACTGGAGATGCCCCAGCCCTCCCTGACCCTTCATTTCCAGACCTGTCCACCCAACTTCTTGTTTGTGGTGACTGCAGTGTCCTCCCTATCTAGACTTACTCAGCGTGTCCTTAACACTTCAGGATGAGCCTGGCATGGTGCTGCATGCCTGTTATCATAGTACTTGGAAGGTTGAGGCAGGAGAATCACTATGAGTTTAAGGCCATCCAGGGCTGCATAGTAAAAGGTCAGCCTGAAGTACCTAGCAAAACCCTGTCTCAAAACAACAACTGCAGCAACAACAACAACAACAAAAAACATTGGGAAGAAGAAGAATAATCTTTGGTGGAGATTGGTGACCCTACACATACTCTTTTTTTAATGTGTCTTGTATGTCTTCTTACCAGCCTTTTTGGCAAAAAGGGTTTGGAACTGCACAAAGAAAGTTCCATGCTTTAGAGTGCTACCTATAGATCTGTACTGAATTATGTTTAGTACATGTGAAGACTCTGTACCTCCCTGGCCAGGTAACAGACTCCTGTGCAGAGTTCTTGATCCTCCTTAACCACCGGCAGCATGTTGATCATTATGGTCCCTCGACCCAGTAAGAGGTGGGAAGGAGGTTCCCCAGTTAGGTAGTTTTTAGGTAATTCTGTAAAAATTTCTATAAAACACAAGTGAAAAAAACTCTCCCTTGTCTAGTAATAGAGAACAATAAATAATTTATTTCTTTCCCTCCCAAGTCATGAACCAATTAGAAACAGAAAAAGGAATCAGAAAATAGAGAGCAATCCATTAGCCCTCTGGCTGGTAAAGAGGAGGAAGCATTTCTCTCAACCTTCCTCATTTGAGGAGTACATTTTACATTTTTAAAACAGATTAAATTTCTCCCAGTTTGCTTCTCTCTCCAGAAAAAAGTTCTTTGAACCAGACCATTTGGAATTATGTAGTCTGTAGCTTTATTAAGTACTACATATACTCTGATGTTTCCAAAAGGTAGATAGGCTTCACTTTTTTGTGACTTCCCTGTTTGGGAATTGCCTAGTTACTGAAACTGATCGGTAACTCCTAAACCAGTACACGATGCAACATTGGTGCTTCTGTGGTCATTTCTAGACCTACACAGAGCAGTAAAAAGCACAGGTGAGTCAGGTTCCCGCCCTTGTGGGACAAGGTTATGGCTCTCCTGGTCTTACTCCCACACTGGGAACAAATCCCCTTCCTGTGGTCCGTTGGCACTGCTTTTCTCTGTGGGTGTTCTTTATTTGTATTTGAATGTTAAGAGCGCACGAAGAATTGCTGAGTAGTGCCCTGAGCACAAACCAAGCCTGGTGTGCTTCAGGGAGTACACATCATATGTGTCCCAGACGTTTCCCTCAGGCCGGATATATGCTCTGGCCATGCGTTCTGTGGCCGGAGAACCAGCAATTCCATTGAACAAGGCTTCTTTCACAGAGACTTAGAGAGTAATTGGTTAAAGGAATGTTGTGACCAGAGGCTTTAGAAGTTCAACCTTGTATTTCCCTGAGGAACAGAGAGAGATTCAGTTCGGCCACCTCAGCACTAGGGAAAACATTAACAACTTCTCGTTGTGAATAACAAGAATCAGTACAGTAGCTGGGCCTGGTGGTGCTTGCTAATAATCTGAATACTGGGATTGGGAGGCTGAGGCAGAAGGGTTGTCTTCCTGGGCTACAGTGGGAATTCAAGGCCAGTCTGAGCTACATTGTAAGACCCTGTCTCAAAAACAACAGAATTCAACTACAGATAGTTCCTAATTTACCATGGTTTGACTTAACAATTTTTTTACTTTAAAATGGTATGAAGTTGGGTGTGGTGGTGTATGCTTACCCATAATCTCAGCACTTCAGAGGCTGAAGCAGGAGGATTGCTGCAAGTTTGAGACCAGCCTGGGCTACATAGTGAGCTTAAGACAGTCTACACTGCAAAATGAGATGCTTTTACCTACCTGTGTGCTGATGTAAATGTTCTGAGCAAGTTTAAAGTGTCTGGTTAGATCAAGTTTATGAACTTTACTTTGGATTCAAGATATTTTCATCTGATGGTAGGTTTGTTGGGGCAGAACCCTACTGTAAGTCAAAGAGTGTGCTAGCTCTCCTCTTGCTCCTAAACTTCAAGTTCTGATGCCTCACAGCCTTGTTTGGTATCTCCTCTGTGATTCTGCAGTGTCCCTCACACCCGCCATGGCCATAGCTGCGACCCTGTGCCTGTATCTTTCTTACATAGGACAACTTGTCTGTCCACGTTCATGTTCCAGTCAGAGTTGAGAAATCAACCCTCGTTCCTTTCTTTCTCTTATGTCTTCTATCCAAGTCATCAGCATTCTGTGTCCAAAGTATATCCCGGAGTAATCCGCCTTTCCCTGTTTCTCGCATCTGTGTTATAGAGACTGCTGGCATTGCTTACCTGAAGGCGGCAGTAGCTTGTTGAAGGACCTTGCTGTGTGCACCCTGTTTCCT
>PVIR01012747.1:0-22716 GCA_004026965.1 Petromus typicus | reverse complement strand
AGGAATTTTTTGATGTTACTCCTTTGTGATCTTGGAGCACCCTGGACCTTTTTCATAGGAGCACCTCAGATCTTAGCATGCCTTGTAGTCATTTAGTTTAGGGCTGTCACCCCTTTGTCCTCCAAAAAGCCACTATGTTTTGAGGGAGATGCTGTGTTCTGGTCACCTGTGGCTCTGGCACCTGTCTAACCTGGTTCTTAGCAAAGGTGGATAGACATTGTTGAGGGTGAACAGTAAAGATAAACAAATGTTTGTTAGATGGGCACACAATATACAGCATACACTTTCTCATTTTTATAATGGGTAAAATATGTGCAGATACCAGCTGGACAGTTGGAAAATGGCTGTTCTCAGGGTACAAGCTGGTTTCAGGTAGACATGAGATGGGGAGACTTTGTCCTAAGGAGACACAAGGAAGAGGGAGACCTAGGGTTGCTGCATACTTACTGGTCAGAGCTCAAGCCTCTTGATGGAGAAATGGTCTGTATGATCAATAATACATGTTGCATAGTTTTACTAGTCTACATGGTGAGGAATAGAAATAGGTCCAGAGAAGAGTATAAATGCCTTTTGCACACCATAAAATCTCAGCAAAGAAAAACTGAGATGTAGTCTGGGGGAGTAGAGAAGTAATTGAGGTTCAGTGATGCCTGTTCTGACCCCACATTTAATACCAGTCTATCCCCCAAATCTGCCACATGGCCTTCATTTCTTCTTTTCTCTATTGTTCTTCTCAAACACTCTATTTAACTTACATTTTATTGGGTGTACATATATTTGCAGTTGTATCTGCCTGACAGTGTAAGTTCCCATTGGCAACTATTACCTCTTCCCCCACGTAAAGGTGTGTGGGGTGTTGATATCAACAGTGTTTCAGAAAAGAAGCTCTAGCGGACAGACTGATATACAGGCTAAATATGAGTTGCCTGTTTTCTCTCTGTATACATATGTTCAAAAGATACGGCTTTAGAATAACTACAATGTGACTTGCCTGTTTGCACAATGACCTTATCCTTTAAACAGCCGGCAGAGGGCAGCACAGAGTGACTCTCCACATTCTGTCCGTCTTTGTAAGGGTTTCCCCCCCCCACCCAGCTTTTTTGATTTTATTATAAAGGGCCTTTAAAACAACCATAGCAACTACTTTCAGGTATGGTTTGAAGTTTATTTCAATCTCAAATTTGTTTTTCTTATTTGTGCATCATGTCTTCTACTGTATCTTTATGGAGAATGATATTCCTGTTTAGCATCAGGAACATGTCAAATTCATGTTCTCTGACTACTCAGGATGCATTTCTTGGGCATGTCTGACCCCTCTGTTGTGGTCCTGCGAGGGGTCCTGAGGGCCTCGTTCACTGCCTGCAGATATTTGTGGCTGCCTCCACCAGGGCTGCCTGCCTGATGTCTGTTCTGACCCCTCACTTAATACTTAGAAGTCCATCCCACAAACCCACCACATGCCCTAACCATGGTGATGCCTCAGAAGCCCAGCTCTGGGTGGGAGTATCTCATCAATACAATTGGTTTCTTCTTAGAAAGGAAAAACCAAAACACATGGAAACTCAGCAGTGCTCTTTTTCCAGTTGTGTAGCACTTTATGGATTTTCTTCACATAAGAAACAAATATAAGTATTTGTGGAGCACTATACCTTTATTTTTTTTCCTCAAAAGCTAATGGCCTTTCCTAGAAAATAATTGAAATAAATTCAAATTACACATATAAGACAAAGGCATATTTTAGGGTACTTTGCCTGTTTTAACATTTAATTGGCTTTGATGTTTGATGCTTAAAAATCATGCTTTACAAAGGTATATACTGGCCATTGTGATCAGAAATTGTGTAGCCTGCTTTGGCAGGTATAAGGTAGTTGTGTATTTAAGATTAGTAATATTCTTTGAATTCTTCATTTGGCCTTTTTATGACAATGCATGTTTCCTTTGTCCTTGAGTCTCTTCAAGGTCTAATTAGTGTTGTTCATGTCTATAAGGAAAAACAGTGCAAATCCATGTTCTCAGTAAGCCAAGCAGAATTGATCGTTGAAAGAGTTGCTGTGTTTCCAGATGTCTGGATTCCCAATTGCAGAAGCCTAACGAGTATTCGTCACTCTTTGTGCCAGTCCAGGGATGGTCGGTCTTCTGGGCTTTTTAAAAAGGACACCTAACACAATTGTATGCCTTGACTGTTCTCCATTTGATAGGTCATCGGGAAAGGCCAGAGTTTCAGGAGGTACCACCTTCAGGAAGCAAAAGTGAAGTACTCCAACTTCCAGAGAGACTTCAGGGAACTCAGAACCTTGGGGAATAGACATACGAAGTGAGCACCGAAACTAAGAGGTCGAAAGTGTTCATGGTGGACAGTTGAGAGTCCTGCATCAAGTTAGTTATTCTTAGATCTTTAGTAAAACACAAAGATTTTATTTACCAAGAAGGCTGCAAGAGCAAAGAAGTAATGAAAGTTATTGAATGTGACTGTGAAACCCCTATCCTCCTTCTGCTTCACACTCTAGGTATCTGTGGTCGTGTTTGGAGACCACATCTCTCAGGGAGGAGACTGGAGAATAGCCCAGTTGAATCAGGCCTGCCACAGAGTGCTTCTAGGAGCAAAGCAAACAAAAGAAAAGCTTGAGAACCAGTCACAGAAGACTTAGAAAAAACCATTAAAACTACATACTTACAAAGTGTCAGATATTAAATTAATAAACAAGAACAGGGGTACTCAAAAAGAAATATTCAAGAGATTAAGACTGAATTCTTGCAAGTTAAAAATAACAGAAATAAGACATTCAGTATACAGCTTGGAAGGTAAAGTAGAGAATGTTTCTAGAAAGCAAATCAAGCTGAGCATAGTGGTGTATACACCCCTGAGATCCTAACACTCCAAAGGCTGAGGCAGCATAATCTGCATTCAAGGCCTGCCTGGGTATCTTGACAAGATCCTATCTAAAAACTAAACAGTAAATAGATTAAAACAATAGATAGTGAAAGTAGGAACATAAAGATAAGGAAAATGATAGTCTGTAGTGAAAGCCAATAGCTAACTGATAGAAATTCCAAAAGTATGCCAGGGGATTTAGCTCAGTGGCACCACACCCACCTTACCAGCACAAGGGCCCATGTTTGATCCCCAGCACCACCAAAAAAAAAAAAAAAAAAAAAAAAACCAAAATGAAATTCCAAAAGTTAGAACTGAATAAAAGGATAGGAGATTATTAAGGAATATAAGACTTAACTTCACAGCACTGAGGAGAGATAATACCCAAAAGCTTTTTGGGGAGGGAAGTGTATATACAAAATACTGGGAATCAGATGGCACTGTAGCGAATAGAAACACAAGAAACTAGAAAATAGAAACACCTTTATCATTCTGAGGAAAATAATTACAAATTATAATGCTGTACCCAGCCAAGATGTCAGGCAAGTGTGAGATTTGACTCGAAGTATTTTTGGGGTAGTAAATTCCCAACAACAATAAAAATTCCTTTATCTGTTAGTTCTTAAAGGATGTGATCTACCATGAGAAAAAGAATCTGTTAGAGCTGTGTCTAGATTTCCCCCAGAGCCTCATGTGGTCACAAGGCTTTTTCAGAAGTAGTCAGGTCCAGAGTGTGTGATGCTGGGATTAAGGATGTGTGGTTTCTAAACCAGTACACTGATTGTTTTGGGACTGCCCTAATCCCACAGCAGTCTGGGTACAATAAAAGGGGCAGAAAGATGCTGTTCAGGCTCCCTTGTTGTTTCTCCTGTTTTCTGCCTCCAGGAACTGTCCCTCTGGCTTGGGTCTCCCTGCCTTAGTCAGCTGGTTGTGGGCTGAACCCTCTAAACTGTAAGCCAAATAAACCCTTTCCCCTCTAACTTTGAGTTTTAAGGATCTGGTCTCAGCAAGGAGAGAAAAGTAGCTAACCCATATCCAAGGAAGAGACATGAAAATCATAGAACAGAGTCTAGGGCGGGTGACTGTGAAAACAGGCCTGAAGAGCCACCAGCCAGGCCAGCAAAGCTGCTGGGGGGACGTCCCTGCACGTACACAGGGTGGTCCAGCCCTGCTGATAGCCTGTTGTGCTGTAATGGCAAGTTTGGCAGTTTGAGTGACAGACATAGAAGACTAGGCAAACAGGAAGAAAGACACTGCCTTTGTGATAATTTTAGTCACAATACACTATTTAGGCAGTATTTAAGGAAGTGCTGACAATGAGTTCACCAGAAATATACATATATGTCATTACTAAGCGAGTGGCGGCATGGAGAGGTGCTGCTGCAGGCCTTGGGTGTCCGAGAATTGAAAGGCAAGGATTGGTAGTAGGTGCGTGAGGGTTTAGAAACAGGAGGTGAGCAGTCAGAGGAGCTATCTCTGGCACAGGATTCAGGCTGGAGGGCTAGAGTAAGTGAGAAACTGTTGATTTTCAGATTAAAGCCTGCTTGCTTTAAACATTTATGTGTGTGTGTATGTGCTATTTTAAAGGGCAAGATAGAAACAAACAAAACAACCTGGCCTAGTATTGAAGAGTTGAGGCTGGAGCAGCATGGGGTCGGATCAGAAGGACGTGGACCCTGGGCTGAGATGCTAGAACCCTACAGCAGCAGACATACTGTGGAAGATCACAATGGTAGTACACCAGGAGCCGTGTGCATAGGACTGTGCTAGTGGTGGACGGTCCCAGAGACCATCGGAAGCATGGAGCTGAAAGCAGTACTGGGTAGGTCAGGGAGGGCCTGTTGGTGTCAGAGTGGACAAAGGCAGTCCCACCATCAGAGAGGTGAGTTGTTAAGGAGTTTGGTGGACATTCTTGTAGGCTTTTTTTCCCTCATTTTTAAAGAAGGAATGAATTTTTACAATCTGTGTGGTTCTATTACATGATTTATTTCCTTCAATCTTTTTATAAAGATTGTATAGTTTAGGACATCTTTTTATAAAAATAGATATGCAGCTTTTTGTTTGTTTGTTTCTTTTTTTTTTTTTTTTGAAGTTTCTTGAGACAGGATCTCAATTTGTAGTTCAGGCTGGTCCTGTACTAAGCCTTGAACTCAGCAATTCTCCTGCCTCAGCCTCCCCAGTGCTGCGATTATAGGTGTGAGCCACTACGCCTGGCATTGTGGTGTGTAGTACAGATTGCTGATGGGTGTGAGTCACCATGCCTGGCATTGTATGTGGTTACCGGGGATTGAACCCTGGACATTGCACTTGCAAGGCAGGCACTGGAACCACTGAACTAAATCCCCGGCCATAGCTTTGTTTTCTTTTAAATGTCATGCACAGGACACATGTCTACATTATATAAGCACAACAAAAGGCTTGGGTATTAAAATACTACTTTTTGTCTATTTTGGAAATGTTTTAAGTAATAGTCTTGGTAAGAGTAGAACTTTTGAAGATGGGTAAGTGGAAATAACTATTCTGGAAATAATTTCATCTTTTTCACGTATAAAGAGCTATAGCATAGATTTGTACTCTCCCTTCCCTTCCTTTTTCTGTCTGTCTGTCTGTCTATTTCTCTTTCTCTCTGAGACAAAGTGTTGCTATAGAGTCCAGGCTGGTCTCAAACTCCTAGTGCCCCTCCT
Organism: Petromus typicus; assembly: GCA_004026965.1. Classification (NCBI taxonomy): domain Eukaryota; kingdom Metazoa; phylum Chordata; class Mammalia; order Rodentia; family Petromuridae; genus Petromus; species Petromus typicus. Next base: position 17,160 of record PVIR01012747.1, on the reverse strand, counting down.
GCCTCTGCCTCCTGAGTACTGGATTGCAGGTGTGCACTACTATTAGCTTGTGTCTTTTGATTGTCCCTAAGTCTACATCGTGGACTTTAGTTAGTCAGAGAACTAATTAGAAGTTAGCAAAAGACAAAAAACAATGGTATTTTAGGGTTAAATAGAATATGGAGCAACAAGGGATGAATGTGTAACTGATTAGGTAAATTACATGCTGTGAGTATGAGAGAGACAGAGAGAGAGATAGAGAGAGACTGACAGACTCGGGAACTGTTAGAAATACTGGCTGCTCCAATTCCAGTCCAGTCTTAGGGCTCTTCCCAGCTTTTCTTAACTCTGCCTGTAGTCCTGCTTTGATATGTTTCTGTCTCTGGGATTGTAGCTGATATGAGTATCATGCTTAAAAACAAACGTCTCCTATAATATCTATGTAGATATTCCTGACTCTTCTGGCATCATGCCTAGCATTCCATAGTATATGCTCTACTTTATCTCCTGAGGAGAGAGTTTGGAGCAAGGATAAGTCTACATGAGACATTAAACATAAAGTACCTTGAGTCAAAAAACCTATGTCAGTATGTAGAGTGAGCATGTCTAGAGATCAGGTTGTTCTGTATTTTGGATTCATGTTAGATGAATAAATTTTAGCAGCTCTTGTGATGGAAACAAGGTAATGTGTGAGACGAGGGATATATTTACTTACTTTAGAGTAGTAGCCTTTTTATATATTTATTTCCTTCAGTGTAGTTATGTTTTTTATATTAGCAGCCTTACTTTTATTGTCTATAGGTCTTCCATAACATCATGTTGTATACCTTAAGTATATGCAATAGAATTTATTTTTAAAAACCAAACTTGCATCAGAGCACTCTGACCTGTGATTTTTGTATGGCACTCTTCCACTCTGGAGGCCTGTGCCACCCTGGTACTAATCCTGTGTCATTTGCTCAGATCCTGTTTTGTAATGTGTTCTTATTTTTCAAGTTATTTCAGTGTATTGCAAAAACTGTGCGGTAGTTCCCATTTAAATGAGTACATGGCAGTCTTCTATAACTCTGTTTGACACTGACACCACGTAAGGTATTGTCTGTTCTTGTTTTCAGCAGACAGTCTCAGTATGTGCTGGTAGGTGATGTCATTGTTCATGGAACCAACTGTTAACTTCAGAAGTATCTCCCTGTGGATGAAAAATCGTGTGGTTATTTTCCTCAGGAGTGAGTCAAACATATTTGGTGCTTTAGTAGTTAAATGTCCATTTTAAGGAATTTAAAACATAACTCTTTATTCATTATTTCCCTTTTTTTAAGTAAACAATGTTACTGGCTATGCTAGCTTGAAAAAAACAGAAATCAAGCAAGAGACTTTATGCTATGGGCAGGTCTGCCCAGTTGCACTGTGGCTTCAAGAGAAGCTGCAGTTGGCTCACGTGGCCCTGAGGCAGCTTTTCTTCCTGGCATAGCCCTGTCCTGAGGACAGCCAATCCTGGAAAGGAGTCTGTTGAGCCCAAAGAGGATGACAGCTCTTACACAGGAAGCTTCGGGTCACAAGGGTCCAAATAGCGGGGCCATGAGGGACGTTTTGGACAGGAGGACAGGGCTGGGTGGCCTAAGAAGCAGAGTAGGTGGAGGATGTGGGGAGCCGCAGAGTGAGGCTCCAGGTGAGGCTGTATGGAGTGAAGAGTGGGATCCAGCCAGCTCAGAAGACAGCAGCTGTCTTTTGTACTCCCTGGGCTGCTGTCTGCTTCTTTACATGCCTCTTGGGATCTTATCAGTAGTCCTTGGCTCCACCTTGTTTGATGAAGTATAATAAGAATGTAAGGACTGGAGATTTAGCTCAAAGATTCCAGCACCTGCCTGGCAATCGCAAGGTCTCAAGTTCAATCCCTGGTAACCACATAACACAGTGCCGGGCCTGGTGACTCACACCCATCAACAATCAGTACCACACACTACAGTGCCTGTGATCCGAGCATTGGGAGTAAAGGAGGATTGCATTGAGTTCAGGGATAGCCTGGGCTACAAAGTGAGACACTGTCTCAAAAAATTTTTAAAAATGTAAATATAATTGTCACTCGTGACTGTTTAGGCTGTCACCATTTCCTTCCAAGGTTCCCAGCAGTTGTCCTGGCTGTCTTCAGTCTGTTCTTATAGGAGCCAGATTGATCTTGTTACTAAGGAAGTCAGATTGTTCTTTGCCCAAACTCCTGGCAGTGGCCACTTCTCTCACCCAGAATAGAAACCAGGCTCATTGAAATGGTCTGAAGCCCTCTGTGGCCCTTGCACCCTTCTGACCTCCCTGACCTCACCCCCTCCCCAGCCATTGCAGTTCTTTCTGCTGTGGTGACTCCAGCCCCTCCTGTAACTACAGTACCATCTGATGTGCTGTGTCCTTTACTTTCTTACATGTTCTCTTGTCTTCCCTTTCCTGACAGTGGAAATGCCTTGAGGGTAAGCACTTCTTTTCCTCCTTTTGATTTCCCCTCTATATGTGTTCCAGTTCATTTTGTGACCTGAACTGTGGAAGGAACCAAGTTTGTAAACTGAGGTTGATGTGTACATATCAAGAGAGAGAAACTGTTATTGAGGAAGAAGGGAGAGAGTGGGATAAAGCCTCTGCCTGAGAGGCATATCAGTACCGTGATCACGTTCAGAGTATGTGTAGAAACAGAAGACATGCATGTGCCTTACTCTGTAATGGTGACCTGGCCAGTGCCTAGCAGGTTCAGGCTTCCCGCAGAGCTGCTGCAGGACTTGCATTTACAGTCAAAATTGCTGGTGGGAGAAAAGATGGGGAGTCCACATGGAGCGAGGTGTGGCCGGATCCAGACCTTTGGCAAGTCCCATGGCCCCTTTGAGTGCTGGTATTCACATCTGGAGACTGGGGACTGGGGTGGATACGTCCCACGGGGTCTTCAAGATGTGTCAGGCCTTACAATTTGGGCACTGCCTAAGCACAGTGCCTCAGGTACTGGTTGTTCCCCTTTTACTTGTCACTCATCCTATAAGTAATGAGTTACAGAGTCCCTTACTTCTTCCCAAGAATACATGAGATGCTGTATTTGGATTCTGCAATTCTGCTTCAAATAATTTTTCTTTGGCTAGAGATTAAGCTCAGGCGCTTACCTTGAGAGCACAAAGGCTGAAGTTTGATCCCTAGTACCCCAAAAAGAAAAAAGAATTTTTCTTTGGAGATAATTAAAGAGATTACGTTAGAATGGGTGCATATTAAGTATTGAGATTGGCAGAAAAAGTGGAAACCACAGAAAAGTCTTACGATAGGGGACTGGGTAAATATTACCTCAGACTCCGAAAAATAAAAACTGTGGAGTGTAATCTGTGTGTTTGTAATTGTGGGAAAATGTTATAAGAAAAAAGTGGTTATTAAACAACATGCAAAATACACAATTTTGTGTATGTATCATGTCAGAAATGTGTATTTGCGTATGAGAAATTATATGTATGCATGTGTGTGTTTGTATATAAAATAGGTAACAAAAGTCTGGAAAGTAAAATGTCATCAATGTTTATCACTGGAGGATAGGATTAAAGTACTTTTTACTTTTATTACTGTTTTCTAATTTTTTTTTTTTTTGAGACAGGGTCTCGCTTTGTAGTTCAGGCTGGTCCTGAGCTCAGCCTCAAACTCACATCACAGCAGTTCTCCTGTCTCTGCCTCCTGAGTGCTGGGGTTACAGGCCTGAGCCACCACACCCAGCACTGTGGTATGTGGTACTGATTGCTGGTGGACGTGAGTCTTCATACCCAGTATTGTATGTGGTTACTGGGGAATCGAACCTGGGTCCTTGTGCTTGCAAGACAGGAGCTGGAACCACTGAGCTAAACCCCCGGCCCCTGTTTTCTAATTTTTAACCATGTTTTTAATCATCAATATAATAAAATTTTGTAGAAAGAATATTTTGATGCAACACATTAGCAGTTATGTAGAGGATTATACCCAAAGCAATTTACAGATTGCAAATAGTCACTATCAAACTTCAGTAGCTAGTTGTCACTTTGGGATCATTTTAGTTGGCTAGGTGTAGTGGTGCACACAGGAGGCTGAAGCAGGAGAATTGCCATGTATTCCTTGCCAGCCTGGGATAGATAGTGAGTTCAAGACCAGCCTGAATTGCACAGCAAAACCTTGTCTCAAAAATATTTAAAAATCCTTTAAGAAGAGCAGTCTTGGGCCAGGGAATTAGCTCAGTGGTTGCAGCGCCTATCTTGCAAGCGAAGGGCCCGGTTCGATTCCCTGGTAACCACATACAATACAGGCCATGGAGACTCACACCCAGCAGCAATCAGCACCACATACCACAGTGCTGTAGTGGCTCATGCCTGTCATCCCAGCACTCGGGAGGCAGAGGCAGGAGGATTGCTGTGATGTGAGTCTGAGGCTGAGCTCAGGGCCAGCCTGAAGTACAAAGCGAGATCCTGTCTCAAAAAAAAAAAAAAAAAAAAAGAAGAGCAGTCTTGGTTTACTGTACAGTCAGATTAAGCAGCCAACACATAAACTTCAGACAAACAATTCATTTGTTCTTTTCCTCTATGAAAACTTGTTCTTAGAAAGTAATCTAATTTAATCTGATTCTAGATCAATGTTACTTCTCCAAAATATATATCTGTTTTAAATAAATAAATATGGGCTGAAAAAAATGGCTTTCTTCCCAGAGATAGAAAAAAATAACTAAAATTCATATGGAACCATGAAAGATCTCTGTATCATTAGAGTATTCTGCACAAAAGGAATAAATCTAAAAGTATCACAGAATCTGACTTTTAAGACATACATCAAAGAGATAGAATCAAAACCAGAATGGTATTGGCATAAAATGGAACAGAATAGAGAAGCCAGAAATCATACATCTACAGCTAGCTGCTTTTTGACAAAGGCTTCAAAAATGTGTTGGAGAAAGGCCAACCTTTTCAATAAATGCCTTTAGGAAAACCAGATACCCAAATGCAGAAGGGTAGAACTTGAACCCATCTCTTACCGTATAAAAAGTCAACCCAAAAGGGATCAGAGATTAAATGTAAAACCTGAAACTGCTAGAAATAAACATAGAGGACACATTCATAAAACATTGTTATAGGTAATAATTTTTTGGATAAGACTCTAAAGACATAGGTAACAAAGACAAAAATAGACAAATGGAATAGTACGTACAAAGCTTCTGCACAATAAAAGGAATAACAGGGAAAGAGACAACTTACAGAGTGAGAGAAAATATTTGCAAACTATTCAGGAATTAGTATCCAGAATGTATAAGGAATTCAAAGAGCTCAGCACCAAAAACCCCTGAATAATCCAATTTAAAAAATGAGCAAGTGATTTAAATAGATATTTCTCAGAATAATATATACAAATAGCCACTATATTAAAAACACTCAAATCACTTAATCATAAGGGAAATGCAATAAAAAACACAATAAGATAATCAATTCAACCCAACTAGAATGGCTGTTATCAAGAGATAAAAAATACTCAATGCTGGCAAGAATGTGGAGAAAGAGAAATTCTGATATAACCTTGGTGGGAATGTAAATTAGTATAGCTATTATGGAAAACTATATGGAGATTCCTTAAAAACTAAAGATAGATCTGCCATATGATCTAACTGTTCCTACTTCTGGGTATGTATCCCAAGGAAATGAAATCAGCATACCAGAGAAGCACTCGAATTTGGGCATGTATTGCAACAGTATTCATAATAGCCAAGATATGTAATCAACTGGAGTATTTATCAGCAGAGAATGGCTCAAGAAGATAGGGTATACATATAAAATGGGACATAATTTAGCCATAAAAAGAATGAAATCTTGTCATTAATGGCAACATATATGAAATTGGAGGGAGTTAGGTTAAGTGAAATAAGACAGGCACAAAAAGACAAATACTACATGTTCTCACTCATGTGGAAACTAGATAGAATAGTGGTTGCCAAAGGCTAGGAAGGGTGTAGGGGCGGGGAGCAGGTGTGAAAGTACAGTGAAATAGGAGAAATATTCCATAGTATAGTTTGCAAGTCATTACAGATACTACAAAGAAAGGCAAGGAAGAAATTCAGTTTCCCAGCTCAAAGAAAGAATACGTATTTTAAGGAGAGGTGAGGGAAATGCTAGTTATCCTTATTGGATACATGTATGAATTCTCACACTGCACTGCATAATAGGTACAGTTATGTGTCAGTTGAAAATAATACAGGGAAAATTAGACTGGAAAGAAGATTGAATGTGCCTGGAGTAAGAGTTGGCCCTTGGATATTTATTTATTTAATTGCCTCTAAAATCTGCCTTTTGCTTTCAGTTTATGACTTCATAACATATTGTAATGATTGTGATCTTCATCATTCTCTTGGGAAATGTACTGTTCGCATTCTGAGAGGAATTGGGGTTTTGTGTGTGTTCTAAAAACACAAAAAAAGAAAGAAAGAAAAAAAGAAAGTTTGTGAAAAGCGAAGAGAAAACCTATAGTTATCTCCTTTGCTTGGTGAGTCTGAGAAGAGACTGATGTGCTGTCTGTCCCTGAACGTGCTTGATACCAGCAGAGGTGGGGCCGCTTCCAGACCAGTGGTGGTTAACTTGCTGGAAGGTGCTGGGACTTGACTTCAGAGCTGGGCGGTGGCTGTGACTGCTGGTGACACTCTCTCCACGCCTTGGAGGCTGGAGGCTGATTGGCCTGGGTGGAGGCAGCGTTTCCTCTTCAGTTCAGGAAGCAGCTGAGCTGTTCTTGTGGCTAGACAGCCCCACCCAACCAGTCTCTGCAAACTTTGCCTTGAATTAGCTGTAACTTTCCTTAGAAGGGCAGACCAAAGCGGTCTGTGTCGTGTTGGAGAGCAAGATGGTCCTTCATACTGAAGCAGAGGATGGTGAGTGCCAGCCCCAGAGCAGGACCAAGGTGGCTGGAGGCACAGGGCATGGAGTTCTCTGGTGTGAGATCCCGGGAGGGACAGCTCTCTTGGGCCCTTTGGAGGGGAGTTAAGGGCCAACGTGTCTTGTGGTTTCCACCTTGTTCTTTTTAGGATGAGGACTGTGAGTGCTGAGGGTCAACATACCAAGGCTGATGTGTGTGAAAGAGGGTGCAGAGTGTTTGGAAGCCTTTTAAGCCCCTCTGTCTGAATAGCAGTGAATAGAAGGTTTGGGAACTGCGTATCTCCTGAGTGAGTCTGAGCCAAATTGCCACTTTATTAGTGGCAGTGAGATTTGGGGTAAACAGTCATCATTTTTGTTAAATGTAGCCAAGGGGGAAATTTGGTCTTCCTCTCTCAGTGTTAGGTCAGACCGAGAACAGTGAGGCTCCACTCGCCCACACTAAACAGGGAAGCACAGAGGAAGGACATTGGCTCTGCCCTCTTGAATTCCAGATTGTGCTGAAGCTGAGTTTAGAGCACTAGGCTCTGGCTGAGGCTCTAGCTGGAAGAGCTGTGCGGGTGTGTGTTTCAGAGTAACACGTGGACACTAGTGTCTTAGTACCATAGGACAAGATAGAGCAAAGTATGTGCTGGCCTGTAGCTCATAATGAATGACATCAATAAATTTGAATAAAAATGAGGCTGCACTTCAAAGTAGATCTCATGAAAGTTCCAATGAATTGTAGAAGTCTCTTTTATGTTTTTCTTTCACTGGTTCATGTGGATTTACCCTTCAGAGCCCACGGCTGATGTGAGAAATACAAACTCACTCTTACATGCTATTAAGGATAACACCTCTGCCACAACCTCCACTTGTCTATGCCTTGTCTGGAGCCACAGATTACCTTCGACAGCGTCCGTGGGCGCACTTTGGAAAGCCCCACTGTGTGAGAGAGACTTTGGATAGACATATGGGTATTAATAACAATCCTTTTGCATTTAAAGAAGGGCATAGTAATAAGATCTCATGCCAGGTCAGAGTTGAACTGTCCCACTGGGAAGTTTTGTATCTGAAGGGTGAGATTGAAAGGGGCAGTATTGAGGACACTGCAGTGATGAGGCAGGAACAGTAGATGTGAGGAGCTGGGGTGGGGGCACTGTCTCACTTTCCTGTACTTACTTGCCACCAGTCCCTCTAGTGAGTGGCTTCAGACCCACCCAGGCGATGTGGCTCAGCAGTCACATCAAGGGCTAAGTCAGAAGAGTCATATGACCTCAGCTGGAAGCTTTAATAGTCAGCATCAGCCGCCATGTGTGTGTGTGTGTGTGTGTGTGTGTGTGTGTGTGTGTGTGTGCGCGCGTGCGCGCGTGTGCTTGACCCAGCAGCGGAGAGGTGAGCTAGGATGTGACTGTAGGGGTGAGTTTCATGGTGCCTTTTGCTTTGAATAAGTAACCCTGAAGAGCTATGCTTCTCCATCCCGCCGTTTCCTCCATGTTGTCTCCTGGGATGGAGGAGGTGGCATTGCCCTTTTAACCACTACTAAAATGGGTGCCCCAGGCATTGTGGTGAGGCCAAGGAGTATTTGGGCAGATGTGGATGGGTAGAGTTGCCTCCTGGTCCCCAAGCTCCCAGGGGTGGGAGCAGTGCACCTCAGCATGGAACCTCTCAGAAATGCTTCTCAAGTTAGCTGTCCTGGAGTTTATACCTAAAAGAGGTCTAGAGAGGGTTGTTGAGAATATTCTTGGAGAAATCAGATTCTTTCCTGCTGTGGAATCTCAGACCCACAGTCCTTATATAATGTGTTAGCCTTTGTCCCTACCATTACCTGGTGCCTACCTCCACCTGTTTTCATCCCAGAACTGTAAATGAGAATTAACCAATGGAATTAATGGGACACTGTTTTCCTAAGTGTCATAAATTAAGTTTTTAGTTAGTGTTATCTTTTTTTAATTTTCGGTACTGGATACAGAACTCAGCACCTTGCACTTGCCAGGCAGATGCTGTGCCACTGAACTACATCACTGGCCTTAATCTTACCTTTTTAATGTTCAGCCCCCCTGATTTGAATTCACTCTTTCAGTCTCCTTGGTGAGGATGCCAAGACCCTCACAGACAGACACCATACCCTCTTCCCAGGGGAACCCATCCCTGGGCCCAGACATGTGGCATGTTCCCTGTCCCCAGACTCCTTACCTTGCTTGGACCTGTCCATTCCCTCTGCTTCTCTGTCTGGGGGCTCTGGCTCAGAGGTTGGCATCCCTGAAGCCTCTTGGCATGCCCCTTGGTGTTTTCTGAGTCCTGGCTGTGTACAGCTGCTGTGACTGGGTTGCCGCTTCCATGGGCTCACCTGGCCCTCCCCACTGGCCAGGCAGGGACTGGGGCTGTTTAAGTCCCTGCTCCAAGCACAGGCTGCTGCTATGACAGATGCTCAGCAAATGCTGGCTGCAGTTGGACCTGAAGATTTTTCAGTAAGAGGATAAAGAGCTGAGGTCCAGGCAAGGACTGCAAGCGAGAGCTGTACTCTCTCATCTCCGTGAGAAGTGTCCCTAAATGGGTTATACTCAGGTAGTCCTGTCCCTTATCCGTAAGGTGGAGGGAGCAGTTTGTTGTCAGGAAATATGTGGAGCTCTTCATTGAGCTTTATCGTCAAGGTTTCAAAAACTGGACATTTAAAGCCAGAAGATATCTGGATTCAAAATGGTAAATGTTTATAGGAAAATAGGTCAAATAGAATTAAGTATAGTGCTTCTGCAATAAGACTGAGTTTTCAGGTTGCACCTAAAATAATTCACCCTGAGGTAGCCTGTTCCAGTATTCCAGGTGACCGTGCTGCCCAGCTCCAGGTGGAAGTCTTAGCAGGAAGACCTGAGGTGCTATAGCTCTAAAGTAATACCTTGTAGATAGTTTTACTCACTTCCTTGTAGGTTTTGTATTTTGCAGAATAAAATATGGTTACATCTTATTTTTAAGTAGCAACATGTTAAAGCACATGCCAGAGTTAAGCTGTCACCATCCGCGGTGACAGTTTTGAAGTGGCATTGCTCCAGCTTGGTATTACAGGCTCTTATGGAACACACTGGGAACAAATGTGCCCCGTGTCACACAGAGGCTTAGAACTGGCTTTTCTTCTTGGTAAAGAAGAATGGAAAAAAAGGCTTGGATTCTGTGCCTCTGAAAAGTTTACCTTTATCCATTGTCTGAGGGTTTCTACAGCCTTCCAAGGTTTCTCCTTTGTAGCAGAATATACATGTGTGAGACTGGCTGCATGTGGTCAAGACCCACAGTTCAGTTAGAAAGTTTGTGGGAGGCAGCAGGTGGGGCTTTCTAAGAAGCTAGTCCTGATGGGGAGGAAAGGTAGGCACTTTAGGTGTTGACATTCTTCGGTGCAGGGTCATGAGCCCTGTTGGCCTGCAGAATGGTCACCTGAGGGAAGGCAAAGATAGAATCTGCAAGTCCACTCTCCAGCCAGTCCCTCTGTGGCTTCAAATGGCTCTCTAGACTATATGTGGTGGGGCTGGCAAAAGCTCGGTCTATCAGAAACGGAGAACCAGCCCTTCTGGGGGCATTCAGGAGTATCCATCTCTGATTTCCCCTTGACCTTGATAAGCTTCCAAAAGCTGCTTTACTGAGTGTGCACTGTTCTGGTGTCTGCCCTTCCTTCTGTCTGTCATTAGTGCAGCTGTGACTTCGTTTTGAGGAAGGGCCTTTGTGACTTCTGCCATTTTCTGCTCACCTTCTGAGGACCTTCAGCTTTTAGGACTCTTATGTGGCTTCATTGTATGGCCTGAGTGTGACAGAGTCACTAAGCAGTGTAGACACAGACTTCTAGGGCCGGGTTACCAGCACAGTCCAGTCATTTCTGAGAGAGCTTTGAGCCAGCATCACCCAGGGATACATTTAACTACCATTGCTGGGATTACTGACTTGACTGGATAAGTGAAGCACACTTGGGTGTCTGGTGGGTTATGGGGAAGTGACTTTAATGAGGTTATCTGGTCCCTGGTCCCACACCCTTCTGCTGTTATATATATATAAAATATATATAAAATATATATAGATATAATGTTAGATAATATAATAGATATACTATATAATATATCTATAATATATCCATTGTATAATTTATACATAAATATACAATTATATAAATTATACATTAATATATAATTATATATAAATTACATATAATAGATACATTATAGATATAATATATAGATATAATGTCAGATAATATAATAGATATATACCTATTTATATATATGATATATATAATTATATATAATATTACATATGTGATATATATTTATGATAAATGTATATGTATATATTTGTACTGGGATTGAACTCAGGACCTTGCACTTGCAAGGCAGGTGCTGAAACCCCATCCCCAGCATGCTGTGATGTTTTTGTAAGCACACCATGAGCCAAACCTCTGAAACTGTGATCCAGTTAAAACTCTTCAGCTGTTAGTTGTGGCTGTCAGTGGTGGGAAAGCTGAGCAGGACACTTAAGTTACCAGCTAGCTTTTTCTTTTTCTCTTGCCTTTATGGATGTTTGGTTCTGTGGACTGAGGTGATAGGCTGGGAGAGCTGCAGAGGTGCAGCACCAGTCTCGCCCTGTTGGCCTGCTTGAACCCACCCAGAATGTTCCTTCCTTGAAAAAAGATGGACATAGTCTCTTGTTTCTGTCTTGTTCTTTACAGAGAATTCATACAAGCTCAACACTCACCTCAAAATGTACTATGAGTTTCTTCTCCAGGTTAATGGCTGCCGCTGAATCCTCTTTATTCGTTGGAGTCTGAGCTTTTCTTTCTGTTTTTTTCTGCCAAGAGTGAAGATTCTGGGTCAGAGAATGAGGTTGAAGGGCCCTATACAACCATGACCGTGTGGGACTATTTACAGCGAGGTTCGTGGGTGTCAGACCAGAATCCAAGAGGATACACTGCAGCTTTAATCTGCGTGGTATGAGCAGCTGGTGGCTTCTGCCTTTTCTCCTCCGAGTAGAGAACTTAACACTAAATGTTATGTTCACTGTGGACTCAAATACGCAAAATGGAAGAGGAGGGAGGACTCAAAGTCCTTGCTTTGCTGATGTTCAGGGCGTGCAGTTTGAAATGCACCCATGTGTCATGTGTCATGTATGAGCAGAAGGTGTGACACCATGTTCTGTACCATCCTGTTTTAGTATCAGCGTTTGGAAAGCACCCTACTCTGTAACCACCATATACTGCTAAAGTACTTTGCAGTTTTTACGATCTGGACCCATATCCATTAGGTAAATTCTTGATATAACATTTGAATTTAGTTTATATTTAAGAGCTTAAGAACCAGGCTCTTAGATTCGAACAAAACTGTCAATTTTGTGCCTCTCATAGGTGGGTTGTGCAGAAGGCAGTGCCAGTTCACCCCAGCGATCGTTCGTATCACCATACATTTTGATGTCTATCAGACTCCCAGAAAATGGTGTGTTGTTTGAGCTGTCCTTTGCATTTTGGAAAACTGACTGAGTGTGAGCGCCTTTTCATGCTTGACCTCTTGTTTCTGTAACATGCCTTCTGCATCCTGCTGGATCGCAAAGGTGCAACCCTTTGCTCTCTTTCAGCCTCCTGGGTCCTGACTCCTGGCCTGCCCCACTGTAGTTCTGCTTTCTTCTCCATATTGTTCTTTTCCTGCAGTAAAACTGCTCCTGCAATACAACCATCCTGGACCAGCAGCTTTCGAGCCTATCCTCCCTCTGGCACTGAGCCCCGCCAGGGCCTGGCACCCCACACTGTCCAGCCTTGGCCTTCTGCTGCTCAATGACTGTGGCCAAGGTGGGCCAGCAGCCGGGATCAGAAAGCTCCCCCTCAGTGCTTCCACTGCTCTTTGCTTCTCACAGTTGGCCCCAGGACTGCCCTGTGGTGGGAGGATGTCTGATCCTGGGCTCATTATTTCTGTGCTGAGGTAGGGTAGCAGTGACTTCCCTCTCCAGACCATGAGGTACTTCTTGGGCAAGAGCAGATGCTAGTTGGTGCTTCTTTGAAGACGCGTCTCCTCCTTCTGCTTTTACCAAATAATCATAAAGCATTTTTAAGTAGGACTAGAGTAGAATGCTATAAATGCTAGAGGCAGGGAGACTGAGAACCTGACCGAGGCCTGAGACTGCTAACTGTGTACACACTGCTGGCATGGGGCGGGCATCTCCTGTGTGGAGAGGGTCAGTGAGCAGCACTGGGTCCCCATCTGCAGTGGCCTCGAGTAGAAGATGCAGGTTGTGCCTCCCTGTGCCTCCCTCAGCAGAAGTGTCTAGAGAAGCTGAGTGGCCATGTGCACTTGCTCTGCATCTAGTTGGAGTCTCTGTGCTCCAGTGGACCCTGTGTCTTAAACAGAGAGGTAGGAGGGTGGGAGGCAGCTGCGCCTTTGGAGAATCAGTATCAGAGAAGCCCAAGAGGGCCGAAACATTTGCTGTCTGTTTCCACTTCTGAAGTTTTGACCATACCAGGCAAATGACTGTTCCTGTACTTTTCCTTTTTGACTGCTGGAAGCTTTCCAGGCCTTTGCTTCTCAGGCACCTCCCTGCCGCTGCTTGCCCTTCCAGGAGTGCTGCTCTCCGAATTGCACCTCAACTTAGCAACAGAGTAGAATCCACGTCTGTGTTAAGTTCAGAGGCACCAGCCGACTCCAGCTTGCCTTCCAGACTTTCCCCATATAGACTGCCCTTCACCTGGCTGTCCTCACCCAGTCTGGATGCCCTCTCCTTTCCAGCGCGCCCTGAGGTGGAGCACCAGCCTTCGCCCTTCTTACCCTCTGACACAGTAGCACCTAGTGGGCTTGCTGATTGGGCACTTCTTTCTCCCTGCAAAACAAAGGGCCGCAGAAGAGCAGAATTACATCTCACCAACTTTGCCCTCATGGTGTTACCTCAAAAAGGGAAGAGCTTTGGGATGGGGTAAGGTTCCGTGATAATATTCACAATGTAAGACAGTGATGGCGAACCTTTTGGAGCTGTCAGTGATAACAAACAACTGGCTGTGGCACTTGGGCCAAGGTTTGCCACCTCTGGTATAAAGGGACACTGAAGGTGAGTTTAGTTCTGTGTACACATGAAACCCCCAGGAGCAGAGAAGTGTGTAACCTAAGGTGCACTGCATGGTGTAGGCAGATGCCAAGGAGGCTGAATGGAAAGGTGATGGGTACCTGTGAGGTTGTGTGGCAGGGGTGGTGGGAGTCACCAGCAGACTCTGGAGGGAGCAGGCCCTGTTTACAGTGAGGACAGAGATGCTGGGCATGGTTCCAGCAGAGGCAGGGATGGGGTCTGCTCTGACAGGATGGGATGTGGCTTACTGTGCACACGTGAGGGGAGAAGTAGGAGGCTATGGGCATGGCCACATTTGTATTGAAAATTTGCAAGCTGAAGGTAGAAGTTTAAAGAATTTTAGGGTTTGTTTTTCACAGACTCAGTATGATTCTTTTAACTGAGTTCTAACATTTTGACACAAGAGTAAAATTATATTGTGGCTGTTTCTTAAAAGACAGATTGGACTGAGAGCATAGTATTGGGGTCAGAACTGGTGGCACCACCATGGCAATGAGAATGTCTATCCATGTTGGAGCTGGGCTGAACCTTCAGGACAAAGATCAAGTGGTAGAGCAGGGCTCACAGGGCATGAGGTGCCTTCTGTCATCGGTCCTGTCATAGGAGCCTGGAAGGGAAGGAGGGAGAGGACTGCCCTTTGTCGCATCACCAGAGGACAGTTGGTGTTGTGGAGGTGGTTTTGGTAGTCGCGCCTTGTGGTAGTAGCTGTTATTTGCATCTAGTTGGTAGATGCCCTACACGCCTGGAGAGGAAGCCCCACCACGGAGTGGGCTGCCCCAGGGTCAGCAGTGCCCAGATTAAGGAGCCCTAGTCTCGTGCATGAATCTACTTTGTTTCCCCCCCTAACTTTTTGGCACTTGTTCCAAATTCCTCTTCCCTGTTGTCAAAGGCAGTGCTTCTCTGTATGCTCAGTAGTCATGGTGCATCCTTGTCTCACTGGGAAGCCTGAGGCTATGGGGCTGATGTCTGGAGACCAGGACCACAAGTCTGTGTTTGACAAGTGCCCTCAGTAACTGTCATGTTCTCTGAAGTCACAGCCACAACATGTGGGCAGTGGCCGTCTTAGGTTAGCGGCAGCAAGATCAACCTGCCAACTCCTGTAGCTTCTGTGCCAGCCCACCTGTCTGCCCCAGAGCAGGAAACGTCCACAGAGGCTGAGTGTCGAATGCCACCATTGCCAGGGCCACAAAGGACACTGCCTCTTGAGCCTCTTCAGGGTGGTGTGAGTTGTCTGGCCAGTGCCACTTTGTCTGCTGACCTGGTGTGGGATCAGGAGAACAGCTTCTGAAGTAAGGGTTAACATTTCCCGGGTGAGAGCAGCCATCAGGTTTTACTGCTACAGGGGAAGAGAAAGCCGGCGCAGCCTCTGAGCGAATCATAGTGGTGCCTCCCCTCCCCCAGGAGGCTGGGAAGGGGGACGGCAGGAGGGGCGGTGCGATTGCATTCATGGAAATGAGCCTGTGAGGAGAGGAGCGCAGCAGCACACACTGTCACCCAAGGCGGCAGCGCCAGCTCCAGCTCCAGCTCGGTGTCCCCATCTCCGCAGCCAAGCCAGCCTTCTCCACCGGGCTCAGCTCACTTCCACCCGAGGCTGGGCTGCTCGGCTTTTGTTTCCTCCTGCCGCCTCCTCCCCTGCCCTTCTGTGCCGGCTCTCACATGCTGCCCTGCACCCAGGGTTGGGGGAGCTCCAGGGAGCCTAGGCCTGTGGGATTGCTGTGCAGAGCCACCATGGCCTCTGACACTGAGAGCTGTGACCGGCTGAGGCTTTGATGTTGCTGCCCAGGACTTGCCAGGACACGGGCTGCTCCAGAGGGAACTCGCCACTGGTAAGAGGTGGGGGGATGGTGTGTTGAGCTGGGTCTGCAGCTCCCTCATTATGTGTTGCTGCTGGCTGCAGGCAGGAGCTGTGTGTGGAGCTGATTCTCTGCGTGTCTGTCCTTGGGTTCCCATCTTCTGCTTTTGGAGAGGTAGACAAGCATTCGGCATAGTTTCTTCTTGGACTGGGAGATAAGCTCATAATCAGTTTTTGGGATCAGCTGTGGTGATGTTAGAAGAAGCAGAGGGACAAATTCAGCTGAGAATCTCCCCTCTAGGCCTGCCGCCACCTGCTTCGGGGATTTTTACTTACTCATTCTGGGCTGTGGAGCCCTTCCTGGACATGGGCAGCCCTGGGCCCAGCGATGCACACTAAAGGGAGTTAGTGTCGTACATCAGTTTGATCCAAGGGGTCCTTTCCAGATATAGTACGTGGAAGAATGTCTAAGTGTGTAGAAGAACTGAGGGTGACCCAAGGGGCCAGCACATAAGCACATGGTAGAGACAGGTGAAATGAGACTGAGCTGACTTCCTAAAATCCCCGCCAAACCTGTTTTGAGACAGGAGGGGTGTGGTGGCCCAGCTGTGGGGTGACAGTGGCTGCAGCTGGCGGCAGTGCTTTATCCAGGAGACAGCCCTGGCCCTCTTGGGGGACAAACACCATCCTTTGGGTCTGTAGGAGCCAGGAATTCCCAGACCTCCCTGCAAACTGAGGACTGTGCTCCTGTCTGCTGGTCTCCGGAGGCTGGGGCAGGAGCGGACTATCCCTCATTGACCAGGGCCAGCCCTGCCTGTAGCCCCTGGATCCTCAGAAACAGCAGTGATGACAGGCTTGTTGCCTGGTGCTGGAGAAAAGCTGCTGCCAACCCCAGCTGTAAGGCTTTAGAAAATGAAAAGGTCCTGCAGTAATTAGCTTTTAGCTGTTATTGAAAGCAAATGTTAACTTTGTTTTTATAAACCACATTTTTAGAATTAAATTGTATGACTTAACTTTGTTACTACCTTGAAATTTGACTTCATTTCCCTCTGGTTAGTAGGTTGATCGTAATATGCAAACTCAGTCTTGAGTTCTAGGATTTATTAGGTGAATGTGTTGATTCTCTAAAGACAAGATATAAAATATTTTCACTTTATAAGATAGTCTCCAGAGCTTTTAAATATATTTTTTCTTGGGGCCGGGGAGTTAGCTCAGTGGTTCCGGCGCCTGTCTTGCAAGCGCAAGGGCCCGGATTCGATTCCCCGGTAACCACATAACAATACTGGGTGTGGAGACCCACACCCAGCAGCAACCAGTACCACATACCACAGTGCCGGGCGTGGTGGCTCATGCCTGTAATCCCAGCACTCGGGAGGCAGAGGCAGGAGGATTGTGATGTGAGTTTGAGGCTGAGCTCAGGGCCAGCCTGAACCACAAAAAGCGAGACCCTGT
>PVIR01012746.1:0-43956 GCA_004026965.1 Petromus typicus | reverse complement strand
GAGGTAAGTGACGTGATGGGCAAGGGGGGCAGTGGGAGGAGAGGCCCTGTGCTGAGAAGTTTCCATGTGGCGTTAAAGAGCTCGAGAGCTTCGGTGTCAGCGAGGAGTCCAGTGGTGGGGAAGTCCGGCTCTGCTTAACGCTGAGGGTCAGGCAACTTGGAGGCTCAGTTCCAGGGCCTACAGGAAAAGAGAGCCAGTCCCGTGGGCAGAGCACCCAGCATGTCTCCCGGCCGCGTGAGCTCTGGGGCAGTGGATGCTTCCCTGACAGTTTGAGGCTGAGTCAACGGGATTAGCAAATGAGAAGCCCCTGCGTTCTCCTGCACTAGCACAAGGCTGGTCTCAGGATGGGGCAGAGTGAGCCCTCAGGTGAGAGCGGAGGTGCAGCCACCTGTCAGGCTAGAGGCTGTAATGAAAGCTGGCTTGAGTGGGGTGTTTTGTGTGTGTGTGTGTGTGGGGGGGGTTTACATTTTATTGGAAACCTTAAATACTCTTCAGACAACATACTGAGGCTCTTGCACGGCCTACACAGAAAACTGGTTTCGGGGTTAGTGGCAAAGAGAAGGGCAGCACAGAGAGGACAACTTATACTGGCAGGAGGTCTGCGTGACGCATGCTCTTCTGCCAGCTTTTGCCACAGCTTCAATGGGTTCGACCATGTAAAACACCTGTTCTGGGAGATGGTCATAGTTTATTTTAAGGTGGTTTATAAGGTGACTTTTAGGACTGAGAGGTCAGATCAGGTGGTAGTGACCAATCCTGTGCAGCCTCTTTCTGGTAACCTGGAGTCTGGAGTTTGTGGTTCCCACCAGTGAGGAGCACAGTCAGTCTTAAATCAAAACTGCTTCAGTTGCGGCACTTCTGAAACCTCAGTCAGCAAAATGCTGTCTGCTGTGTCCTGCGTAGGATTCTGACTCAGCAGATCCGGTGTCCCATCGGTGAAGAAACAAGAGTCTCAGGCTGCCAGGTCAGGGGCCAGCCGACACGCTTTGTATTTTGAGAATGCAAAGATCGCCTGGTCTACCTTGGTTACTTTTCTCACTGCTGAGACAAAATACCCAGCACCCAAAGTTAAAGGGGGAAACTATTTGGGATATAGTTTTAGAGGTTTCTGTCCATAGTTGGTTGGCTCCAAGGCAGAGTGGCACATGGCAGAGGAGAAACATCTCATGGCGGCAGAAGTCAGAAGTCAGCAGCTAAGGTGGCAGCAGCAGCTCCCTTCTGCCCCTTTGTTTGGGCTAACTGCACTTTGAGCGGCAGCACCCACACCCAGGACGGTGCCAGATCAGCCTGCGTGGTAATTCAGTGATCATACACTCTGTTTTTTGGGGGGTCAGGGTCTCACTTTGTAGTTCAG
This sequence comes from Petromus typicus, assembly GCA_004026965.1. Classification (NCBI taxonomy): domain Eukaryota; kingdom Metazoa; phylum Chordata; class Mammalia; order Rodentia; family Petromuridae; genus Petromus; species Petromus typicus. The sequence continues at coordinate 42,602 of PVIR01012746.1, read as the reverse complement.
GCTGGCCCTGAGCGTAGCCTCCAACTCACATCACAGCAATCCTCCTGCCTCTACCTCCCGAGTGCTGGGATTACAGGCGTGAGCCACCACGCCCGGCACTGTGGTATGTGGTACTGGTTGCTGCTGGGGTGAGTCTCCACACCCCAGTAGTGTATGTGGTTATCGGGGATCGAACCTGGGCCTTTGTGCTTGCAAGACAGGCGCCAGAACCACTGAGCCAAATCCCCAGCCCGATCATACAGTCTTAATCAGCACTGCACACTCTAGATCCAGCCACCTCCGAAAGGCCCCATCTGTGATCACATGAGGCTTTGGGGGACATCTAGACATAGCCACAATAGCATGGTATTAGGCAAGTTGGTTTTGTATTCTGGATCTTCTTATAGAAGCTATGTGGCCTGGAAGTTCTTTCATATCTTTCACACTGCATCCCCTTGTCTTGCAATGGTAATAGTATTAACCTCCTCCCCAGTCCCTGCAGCCCTGGGGATGTATGTGGTAGGATGTCTGTGCAGAAGTGAGCCCAGTCCCTGGGACAGCCAACACTGTGATACAATATTGTAAACACGAGACTCACAAGGATCCTGTTAACACTCAGCATGAGCAATGCTGCATCAGCGTGTGCGAGTCCTGTGCTCACAGTAACGTTTGAATCCTTTCCTCCTTGTGTATCTCACAAGCCAGGTCTCAATCACACCATGTTGGACTGTGTCTCTACCACCCCTGTCCCTGCAGCCTTACCACCCTGCCATCTCTGCAGGGCTGTGGACCTTGGCCTGGCTCATCCTATGGCCTCCGTGTGGTCCCTCTGCTTCTGTTCTCATTCACACAGCCTGTTCTCAGGATTAGCTGCATCCTTTAAACACAGGATCACAAGCTGATGAGAAAGTTGTGGCAGAGACAGCAGGACAACTTGTAAAAGAAAAAACAGGCCAGACGAAACTGGAGGCAGAGAAAATAGGAATGGAAAAGATATACCTACTCTTTATGAAGAATATGATCGGGTGCTTGGGAAATATGAGAATCAGCTGAAAATTTCCAACAAAGAATTCACTGGGTGGTGAGGTAGAAAAATAACATGTAGAAAACATCAATTATATATATGGCAAAATACTTAGAAGATATAATGGAAGAGATTAACCATGTACAATAGCAGGAATCAAGGTAAAATTCATCTGAATAACCTTACCCATACTCATGCAGAAACTGGATGGAGAGAAACGTAAGTTCTCCTAGAAGACACTGAGTGATGGAACAAAGCTAAGGAAGATGTTCTGGAGAAAATAACTCCCAACCTGGTAGAGGTCAGATGTGCCAAATTGTGGTCTCACATCAAGAAATGAAGTCAAGAACCAAAGGCAGTTAGGACAGCGTCACTGGAAATCAGGAGAGAAGGGCTTCGCTGGCTCTCTGGGAGGGCTGGCTGGGGGGATTTTGTACTGCTTCGATGTCATTTCTCTCTGTCATAACTTTCCAATAAAAATCGATCATTTTCTTTCTTTAGAATGAGACCAACTGACGATGAAGGTCATATGAAAGATTAAATAATCAAGAGCAGGCACGGACCACTTTAAAGGAAGAGCAATTATTAAATAATACTGGTATGAGAACTGATAGACCAGGGAGAGCATGGTGGAAACAATCTTCGCAAACCAACAACATCATCTAACACGTGATGGGGCATCGTGTAGGGAAAGTCAATCACTGGGGAGCTCATGGAGTCAAAAATTTGAAAGAGTAGAGGGAAAGAGTTTAAAAGTTGTTTCCATAAATGATAAATATTTGAGGGGGGTGCCTATTTATAAACTGATTAAAGCACTACACAATGTATACATGTATCAGAACATCGCATGGTACCCCAGTGAAGTATAAAATTATGATGTTTTTGTGTATCATTCAATAACATTTTTAATAAGAGGTCATGGAAAAGCTATAAACCACATTCATATTTTGGGGTTCAACTTTTATAGCATACATCAAACTTTATTCTAAATAAATCAAAGTGTAAAATGTAAAACCATAATCATATTAAAATAATTCCCTTATAAACATAGGGCAGGGATAATTCTTTTAGATGTGACTATCCAGAGCTATAAAGATTGATAAGTGTTCCCACGTGTAAGTCACACAGAAATTAATGAGAATAAAGCCAACTTCCCAGAAGAAAAGAAGGTACAGAGGTGAGTGTCAGGTTCACTGGTGAAGAGATACAAGTGACTCCTGGACACGTGAGAAAATGCTCACCATCATTCACAGCAAGACAGTGAAAGTTACACAAGATGACTGTAATAAAGATGACTAATAAAATTGTTTGAAAATTACACAAGGTGATTATTTTCCCTTGGCCATAATGACCAAACGCCCCTAAGGTTTGTTGATCTCACCTGAGGACAGCTCATGATAACAAGTACATTTCAGTACTGTTGGAGTCAACACATTAGCAAGACTGGGATGAAAAGCCATTTGGCAATGTTTGTTAATATTGTGTATCCATATCTGAGAAAGCAGCTTACCTCCTGTCCTAGGGCAGAGTGAGCTGCGCCGCCCCCTTGCCGCCCAAATGGACAGACTATACAGTAGGGCGAATGGCCCTGGGAAAGCCAGCTCTGTGCCAAAGTTACCTGGTGGACGCTCCGAGGCAGCCTAATGAAGAAAGCGTGCTGCATATTATATGTGAAAGGAGCAGGAAGAAGAGTGTATGCTTGAGTCTGTGACCGTACGCATGGATAAAGGACTAAGAAGGAGGCTTTAGAAACATCTGACTCCAGAGGTCTGGGGAAGAGTCCACAGGGCATGCTTCTCTCGACCTCTGAAGCCTTTGCACTCCCTGCTTCTGAGGAGGGAGCCGGCTCCCCCACAGCGCGCGGCCTGGGCCGGCCATGGGGCAGCCACTGCTGCTCTACTCACAGTTCTTCTCAGCCACCGAGGAGGACTCACGTGGAGACACTCACCCCCCAGCATTTGTCTGGACCGTGGGTGTGGAAGCTGCGCCCTCACTGCATGTTGCTTACGTCTTTGCCCTTCTGCAGACCGAGCAGTTCTCCTCCACGTTCTGCTCTAAGGACTTGTCATTTGACTCAGGGTCGACTCAGACACCGAAGGATCTCATCTCAAGATTGTCAACCTAATCACATCTGAAAGTCTTTGCCCCCAAATCCAGGCACATCCACAGAATCTAGATGTGGACACAGCTTCCCAAGAGGCCGTTCTTTGCAGGGTATCTGTTATGTTCTTCTAGACACACTTGGAATTCAGGGTCCCTGAGGCTGGATCACATCAGGCCTCGACATCAGCTAGCAGGGAGTGTGCAGCGTGAGGACGGCTCAGTCTGCGGGAAGATGCCCCCCACACCTCCACCTGCAGCAGCAGAGACCGGCAGGCCCAGCTCGCAGGTCCAGCTCTCCACTGCATTATTGACAAGGGTCTGGGTCCGCCGCCTGTGTGCTAAGGACCTGTCGGAGATGGGATCGGGGCTGTGGCTCCCACAACTACCACCAGCTGGCAGACCGCCACTCATGCCTCAGGATTGAGCCACTAGCAGTTCTCTAGTGAGTTAGGTTAGTTTCACAGCCTTTGACAGGTTTATCTTTTGATATTCTTTTCCAGTGGAGATTAGAATTTGCTCAGGGTCCGAGGCAGCCTTGAGAGGAGGCGTCTTTGCCTGACATCTCCGATCCATCTGAGTACTTGTGCCCACAACACGTGGGCGGCTGCGGAGCTGAACTCGAGCACTGGAAAGGGAAGGAAACAGCTCCCTGTCTGGGTCAGATCATGAAGCAGAAACTCGGATTCAACCTTCTGTGTTCTTTTGGAGAGAATGGTTCCCTGCCCTACCCCAGGGCACAGAGGAAATATGTAGCTCTTGGTCAATGGAGTCCGGCAGCGAAGGGCAGATCTTGCGTAGGAAATTCCCCCCAGGCTGCTGGGAAGGGGACAGTAGGCCTGTGGCTGGCGGAGAGTGCCTGGCCTCTGAGCCGAAGGTCAGGCTGCGAGGGTCGAAGGAGTCTTACCAGCCCATACTGAGACAAGATGCCCGCTGTCAGTGACTCTCAGCACCTCAGGCGGCACCGCTGAGGACATTTGCAGACATGACCTCTGTCTCTGACTAGTCAGCTCCGAGTTGGAAGGCGAGTGGTCATTGCTCACACGACAGGACAGAACCTCAAGGAGGGAGAAACTGCCCAGGCTGTAGGCAAGGTGGCCCTACCAGGAGGAGCCGCGAGGACGTGGGGGCATCCCCACACAGCAGCCAGTGGAGCCTGCGCCCACAGTGGGGAGCCTGGGTTTCTGCCAGCCCGACGCTGGGAGCAGCCTCCTCCAGGTGAGCACCCAGATGTGCGCACAGCTCTCTGCACCACTGCACAGAGCCAGGAGGAGTGAGGCAGCTGCACCCGGGCACCGTGAGGGCCAGCGAGAAGCAGCTGCTTCAGGAGACAGGCTGCCCGCGCCTTCTCCGTGGTGTAGGAGCCTGGCTCTGTGCCGGGCTGGTTCTTTTCAGGGAAAAGCACCCAGCACACATAGTGCAACTAAAAGCACTGAGTGGTAAACTACCACGAACTTATGCTTTAGTCCCAGGGAGGGAGAAGTATAAAATGCTGGACAGACCCAGATATTTGCCTCACATTCCAGGTTCTCAGACTTTCATCCCCAGAGCAAATGATTTCCTAATTGAATCTGCTGTTTCTGCTCTCAGAGGTGTCCTGAGAAGCCCTAGCCATCCACAAACCCATCTCCAGCGAGACAGCTTCTTCACCCTCAGTGGCTGCATAGCCCTCCAGACTCAGTCTGCTCCACGTGCGAACAGCAGCGCTGCCCCCTCCTGGCGCTCCAAGGTCTGGCAAGGACTCACCTTCTCCTGGGCAGCTGTGTCCTCACTGCCCACCTGCAGAGAGGCAGTGGGCTGGAGTGGGAGGAACAAGGGTGCTGTGGGATGTGCCATGTTTATAACAAAGTGCGTTTTGTTGGCACCAGAGAATTAGTGAGGCTTCCTGGTGTGAGGATGAAGTTTAACTGCGTCCACTTAGGAATTCTATAATGAATCTTTCTGTCCACGCATGGGGTGGACAGCACAGTTAATGCACACAGGAGAACATCGGCCCTTCCTCTGCCTTCCAAGGTGCCACCTGACAGGGACCTGTGCCTTGGGAGGCCACCTTGCCCGGCACTGCCAGGTGGGCTGCAGGGGACTTGTCACCTCTCTCTTGACGTGGGCTCTCCTTTGGATCCAAATCAGAAGGTTTTTCTTTTGTTTTATTCTTCACTATCCCAGGCATCCTGTTAGGGTTCATTTTCTTTGTTCTCTTTCAGTCCATCAGAATTATTGTATGAGCATGAGAGAGAAGAGGGGAGAAGGGAAAGGGAGGGAGGGAGGGAGAGAGGGGGAGGGGAGGGAGGGAGAGGGGAGGAGACTGCCAGAGGCGGGCAAGTGGCCGTGGTAAAGTCTGAGACCAGAACACAGCCAGGCTGTCCTCCAAAGCCACGTCCAGTCACCACTGTAAACGCCGTCCCAGACGCAGGCCTGCCCGGTGCAAGGGTGAGGAGGGTCCTGGGAGGACTCGACTGATGGGTCGGCAGAAGGGCATGCGTTTACTTGGCGATGGCCAGGGAGGGTGTGCTGGCCAAGTGCTTCTCGGTCCCTGCTGTCTTAGTAAAGCAGCGGCAGCAGCGGGGATGGTGGGAGCCTCTGTGCTAAGCTGCCGGACTGGCGTGGGTGACCGCAGGAGGGCGCTCCCGTTCACCCTGTGCCCTCCGCTCCCATCACTGCCCCATCTGGAGCTGGCTGTCCTCCCCATGGAGGTGGACGTGTGACTTGAAGTCCTGGCAGCCTTCGCTGTAACAGACATCGGAGCCCTGGGGCCGGGCCTCCGGCCTCCCGCACTCCTCTCCCACACGTGAACGGAAGCCCGGCCTGTGGGCCGTGTGTCTGGTGGGCACCTTGCCTTACCACGGCAGCCGGGCTCAGGGGCCACAAGACTTAAGTCCATCTGCTGGGGCCAAACCTGCCTCTGAAGGGAAGGCAGGTGGGCCCCGAGAGCACTCTGTGGTCTCGGGTGTACACAGAAGTGCCACCGAGGCCTGGAGAGCCCGGAGCTGCACCCGCGCCCTCGGCACACCCGGCCCTGCGCTCTTCAGAGGACACACATGTCCTCTTCTGATCGGCACTGTTGTCTCCTGGCCACCCCCCGCGTCACTGCTGGGGACGGACCCCCAAGGTCTAAGACGTCCGCGTACCCCACCCTCGTGCAGCTCGAATCTAACTCGTGAATCTGGCCTCCGCTTGCCTGCGGTCTGCAGCAATCTGCTGTGCTGGCTACCGTGTGTTCTATGGAGACTCTGTGATGCTTTTATTCTTCAGATGAAATGTCTTTTAACAAGGGCTTAGAACTTTTGACGTTTTAGAGTAGCTTATGTTCCTACTGATTATACCTTTTAAGATGATTTTGACGTTTTTCAAATACAAGCAAGAGTGGGGCACTAGAGACCGTCCAGGGACCTGAGTCCCGTCAGCAGCAGCGCAATGGCGAGCCTGCGCCCAACTCTGCTGATTGACAGGCATGCCCGTCCTTCCTCTGTGGGCAGCCGTGCTGAAGTGAGTGCAGGACGGCACATCGCCCTGCCCACAGGAAGTCCAGCCTACCTTCCGGCAGTGAAGGTCTCGCATGTGGACTGTGTCTGGGAGCCTATCGCACTGGTATTCTGTGCTATGTTTGTTTTTGTGCATTGTCATGATCAGGCCATTGGGACTTGGACTCCATGAAGCTAACCACAGCTTTACCTGCAGACAGCTGCAGTTTCTTTCTCAGACATGGTTTCCAGAAACACTAGTCAGTGTCTGGAGCCAGTGGTGGCCACACTAAATCCAGCGGGCTCTCTGCAAATCAAGCTGACGCACTCCTATGGAAATGCCAGATATTCCCTGGCGACACTACATGCCAAGGCCCAGAGGCACTGGCAGCTCTGAGAAGGTAGGAGTGGGAGCCATGAGCACCCACAGGCACTGGGGAGCCGGGGCCAGCAGGGCTGGCCAAGGGCGTCTGAAGACAGGCTGTCCTTCACGGTCAGGTCAGCTGGTGACACGGAAGTCAGGAGACTGTGTAGCCTACAGCTGCGTCCACACTCTCACCTCCCACACCACGCAGCCTGGGACGGGGCGGGGCTTGGCTCCTGCCACTCTGGAATGTTCTTTCCTGTCAGCACTGGGGCGGTGCCAAGAGTGGAAACTCCTTGTCACAGTGACTTAAGTCTTGACACACAGGACTTGAAGGCTGAGAAGTTCATTTTGGCTCCTGGTTTCTGAAGATTCTGTCCATGGTTTATTGTTATCAAGGTAATGATGATGAATCATGATGATGAAACAGCATGATGAATGGGCCTGTGGAGGAAGAGAGCTGCTTACCACACGGTGGCCAGGAGCCAGGGGGCAGAGAGGAGCGGGGGGAGCGGCAGCCTGCCAGGTCACACCCCAGGGACCACCTCCAGCCAGGACCCACCCCCCAGCACAAGTCAGCCTTGGCGGCCTGTCATCTGGCCGCCTTCCACACACAGGTGAATGGGGGACATAGCGCCCTCCTCACATGGGAGAGCCGTGCTGCCATCATGCTGCCGGCAGCACCCTGCTCAGATACGGCGCTGCCCCGAGCGCCCCGAGCCCCACGCCGCGCAGCCCGCTCTGGTCCACCCAAGCCTTCCCCATGCTTGGCCCTGGGCGGCGCCAGAGTCAAGGCGGTGGCAGGCCTGGGCACCTCAGCAAGGCCTCTCTCGAGGGTGTGGAGGCTCTGGGGACTTGGGTGGCAAATGTGGACATGAGCTGGGCGGTCACCAGCCTCCCCCTCGGGCTGTGGAGAAGACGTGTCCAGCAGAGGCCGCCTGGGTGGCAGGTTGCTGTGCAGCACTGCACAGTCCCCGAAGGAGCGGGGCCTTCTCTGGCCTCGGCCTGGTGGCGCAGGCTGCCCGTCCCCTCCCATCACTCCAGGCACGCTGTGTTCCCGCGGCCTTGAGACCCCGTCCTCACCTGGAACTCATACTTGTGCCAGGAGTAGGTACTGGCTGGAGTGGTGTCCAGATCCTGCTCCGTTCTCGGCCTCAGTGCAAAGGGCCCCGCTCTGGCCAGACTGCTTCCCCGGGGCGACCGGGCACCACTCTGTGCCCCGTCACACCTGTCCCTGTGTGTGGTTCTCTGGTGCCACCGCTCCCCTGCGGGCACATCTTCTCTGCTGACGGTCCCCAGCAGCGCCCGCCCTGCCTGCCACGTGGCCTCACAGCAATCACGGGATGCTCTGAGCACAGTGCAGGCGTGGTGGTGGGAGTGGCCCTTAGCAGACAGGACCCAGAGCAGGCTGGAGATGCGATTGCAAGCTGGCTTTGGACCTCGATAAGGGACCTAAGTTATTAAGGCTGGAAACATAAATGGATTCCATAAGACTCACTGCTAAGGAGGGAAGAGGAGGGTCAGAGGGGCAGGGTCATTCATCCCTGATGCTCCAGGAGCAGTGCCGCTGCCTGTGGGCTGGAGGCGGCACCTGACACCTCACGCCGGGAGCCTGGGCCCCTCCTGACTGCTGCTGCCCAGACTAAGCCTGCTATGGAAGCAGGACCCCAGGGGCCGCTGGTCGCAGCCCTCCTCCATGCCCTCTTTGATGGCTGGCAGCACAGCCCCTCGGGGGGGAAGTAGGGCAGCGTGGCCAGCCACTCAGCAGTTCTCACAGCAGCAACAGCGTCTCTGTATTTTGTTCTGACGTCGGGTTTCCTACAACTTCCGTTCGTGGACCCCAGTCACAGGGAAGCACTCTGTGACTTGATTCCCTTGGTGTGCAAACCCGGGAGCATCCAGGAAACCCCACATGAAACCTCAACCCTGCAAAGAGGCGCAGCTGACTCAGCGTCAGCCTGAAGCTGAGCTACTTTGCTCGAGGAGGCCGGCGCCTGCCCGGCCAGCTCATCAGCGTGGGTTCCCAGTGTTGTAATGGTGGGTTACACTCTGCTCAGGCTGACCTCTGCTTTTGACTTTGCTGTATTGGAATACACGTCCTGACTTATTCACCAGTTATTAGCAACTAGCTCAGTTGCTTGTTTAGTTCCTACATCATTTTCCTATTTTTAGAGCCTTACTGTGTTTGAGAAGAACAACCTTTGGTCTCTTTTGCACATGGCTCTGGAATTGAGGGCTGTGGTATGTCTCCTCTGAACAAGTACAGGGGTGGTCACTCGTGTGATGTCTCAAGTGGTGTGGGCAGCTTAGACGAATGGAGCTCTGCTTGAACCACCCCTCAGTCCGGCCTATAAAACCCGACCCCCTAGGCCTTCTGTGTAAACCAAGCCACCTTAAGTCGGCTGAGTGCTGTGGACACGTGTGACATCTAAGAAGTCACGTCACGAGTTAAGTTACAGTGCCCACTCTGTGCAGGGTCACTCCAAGTCAGTGCCAGGAAAGTCCCACCATGCCACGTGAAGAGAGGACTGGCCCGGAAGGCCTGGGACCCTGGGAGGCCTGTGTGCCCAGTGTCCTGGTCAGGGAAAGGCCCTGGGTCAGGACGGGTCCTTCCAGTGTGTCCGACTCAGCTGAACATCGGTGAGTTCCGGAACGTTAGAGTTATCCTGACCAGACAGCTTTCCTTTGTCCGTCATGAGAGCTCAGATTTCATCATGTTCAAAACAGCACAGAAACGGGCAGATAATTCCATTACAGAACCTGAGAATGTCCTCTAAGTTTATAACATAACCTCACGATTCTGAGCACACCTGAGCATGAAAATCAAGACAATGCAGTTAGCTTCTTCCTGCATTTTTCTCTTTAAAATATCCTCCCATTCCCTTGTTCTCTCCCAATCCAGACCGTTGGTAGACAAGCAGGATGGTGACCAAAGTTTAGGTGAGAAAAAACTAGAAGTTGAAAGCAGTATCCTTGAATTATTTTTTCTTAAAATCTGGGAAGTCTACCCACGTTTGTTTAATGGCACAGCTCCTTTCGCCAAGCTGTGGGGCATGTGAGTTGCAGGGCTGACGTCGGGCTGTGTTTGTGGGCACTGTAGATGGACATGCAGACGCCCAGGAAGACAGGCGCGGGAGTCTGTCCCTCGGCCACTCGTGCCCTGGACTGTGGCCCACTCTTCTGCAGTTCAGCCTGGCTCCTGTCTGGTTTTCATACTCCGGCCTGTCCCGTGTGCCCTGGAGCTCGCCTGTCTGTCACCCTGCGGGGCCTCCACCCCCACCCTCCAGTGCCACTTTCTGGGGTCTTCTCCAGCCCCTCCCTGTGCCTCTCACAGCTCAGCTGTCCACAGCTGGCCAGAGGCCTCATTTCCTGATCAACAGTTCTGACATTTTCTCTGGTGATGATCTGTTACTCCCCCTCTAAGTCCGTTATTCTTCAAAATCTCACGCGCGTCTCTGCCGTCTCTCGTTTGCTTTCGCACGCACACGCAATTACTTTATTCATGTGGCACGTATTTCTTTAGTACTGATAGCATGATGATGGGTCACACAGGTCCTCTGCTTTCATAATGTCACATAGGAGAAATTTTCTTGACTGTCTTCCATAGCTAGGATGTAAGATTCTCAGAAATAGGAGCTGGCTTCATCTTGTCTGTGTCCGCCTTCTGTCATGGTCGGCATGTTGACAAGGTCAAGAAAATGCTGTCCAGAAATCACCTGGATAACAGGAATTGAGGACAGAAGGAATCCAAGCTTCAGTTCACAGCCTCAGGCAGATACATGTCAGACACGTTGGGTAGGTGTCGCCTCAAGATACCCAGGAGTCGCTCGCACCGTTTCCGCGGCCCCTCGAGGGTCGTCGTCCGTCACGCTGTTCATGGGTTTGATGCGCAGTGGTTTCCTCAGGCTTGTCATGACAAAGGAGAAATGGACACTGACCCGAGGAAGGCCGAGGCCCTGGGCGTGGCAGAGGCCGGGCTGCTTTGAACATGGGGTCACGAGGACGGCTTGGGGAGGCAGAGGGCTGTTCTCCTCAGGTAGATATGTTCGCCACGGAGGGCCCACAGCCCCAGCCGTGTGCTTTGCCAGTTCCGGCCTCCACGTCAGACACGTGCCTTCCATTTGCTGTGTAACAGGAGCCAGATGTGTGGCGCTGTGGCAGTCTGAGCTCTCAGGAAGCAGGGTGTCGAGTTCCTGCCACCCACTGACATCTGTGGTTCCACCGGCCACAAGCAAATGAAACCCAAACATACCCCTGGCATATTAGGAACGCACAGAGCCAGGCCGGAGCCAGGGAGAGGCAGAGGCCAGCAGGGTGCGGAGCCTGCCGGTGGTCTGTGCGGGCATCACCAAGGACAGCGCCTGACCTCACTGTCCTCCGTCCCAGGGCTTTGGGAACCACAGTGGAGGGCGACCAACTGTGAGATGTTCAGATCTGGGTGCGAAGCTCCACACTGGCGGTAATAAGAGCCACCAATTTTTGTTTTGAACAAATGCTGCTGGAGTTCTCACAAGCTATCAGTGAGAACGTTACCATAGAGCCAGGTCCAAATTCTAGTTTAAAACTATTTCCAGGACCACAGCACAGATGTCTTTTGAGCTGTTCTTTAGAATTCATCTGCACTGGGTGGTTAGCAATAGTGGGCCTGACAAGGAAAGCGCCTTCGCATACTGACACGCCACGTGCAGGGGCAAGAGAGCCTCCAGCCACAGGCGGCTGGGAAGGAGCACTTCAGAATAACATCTGTGCTCCCCTTCCTCCCACGTGGGATGCGTGGAAGCAGCGGAAGATCCTGGGCAGGCTGCAAGTGCGAGCTGTGTGCTCACCCGAGGCAGCATGGTGCTGAGTATTCCTCAGAGGCCCAGAGTGTGAGGCCTGGGCCTCTCCCACCCTTCCACCTCCAGCTTGGGCAGAGGGTTCGGAGTCTCCAGCCCTGAAAGTGAAAAGCGGCGTCCACTGCTGCTGAGCAGAAGAGCTCACTCTCTGTCCCCAGTGGGACAGCACACAGCAGGTTTCTGCACACACGTCTGCTCCGGGCCTCGGGGAAGCTGTGGGGAGAAACCACGGCCCTCCTCCACTCCAGGGTCTCTGCGACACCCTGACTTCCCAGCCCGCACCAGCTGCCACAGCAACAGCCAGCGCCTGTACCAGCCTGTCTGCCTCTTAGCTTAAGCTGGAGGAGCTGCACTGTGTGGACTCCTGTTCGTATACCCTCCTTCCAAGGACTGGCTTCTGCATTCAGCTTAACTTTTGCTTTCAAGTACCACCCCCTGACTGCATAAGGGCACAGGGTCTTCAGCAAGTTCACCCCACGCCCTCATGCCGAGCGGCTAGCACTGCTAAGAGCTGTGGGGCGTGCACCTACCCGAGCGGCGGTCGTGCGCAGGTGGGCTTTTTCTTTCCTTGTTCTTGGCTTCACTCTCACATTTCTTAGAGTCATGTGTGGCAAATACAGCTTACGTTTCCTAAGGCTGGTGTCCCCAAGGAAGCCTGGCCCACGCCCTCTGATGTTTAGTAGCGTTTCAGCTTGTAGTTATTCCTTGGCCCAGCTGGTTGGCAGAGCATGCACCCTCTGAAGGGGGCGCTGTGGGCTGTGGACGACCCGCCCTGCCTCTGTCCTCAGCCAACCAGAAAGGCTCTCAAGGAGTGGGGCCATTTCTCTAGGAGAAGCACTCTCGTGACTCAAATAAAGGGGCTGCTGTTGTGAGACTCAACTTGACATAAAAACAGCCATTCTGTTAAAAGCCTCTGTCTTGTATCCGGTAACCTTCCTGTGAACTCAGTACTTGTCTCCTTGGAAACTATCTACCCAACCGATGTGTGCAGCCGTAGATTGTATGTTTTTAGAATGTACTATCCTATAGTAACCAGGGATCTGATCATTGCTATTGGCTTCTGTAACGACTCTCTCCCGCACTTTAACAATAGAATGAATTAATCACTTCTGTATAGAAACCTCCTGGTAATAGTGAGGGGTAGTGAATTTTGCCTTTAAATACTGTGCTCCAGTTTACCTCTGCGCCTTCCTCCACATGGAGAGATGGCCCTCAGCTGAGTAATAAAGCTCTCAGTTAAACTTTAAGATCATGTCGTGTCCTGAGAGATTGTCGCTTGGTGGGACTTGGCCCCAGCACCGTCATTAGGATAAGGAATGGGAGATGGTGGTGAGGGCACGAGGATCCAATGAGAGCAAAGAGGTCTGCACAGCTGTGGTACCGCACAGCCGCCACCGCAGCATTGTGGACCGGAAAGCTGCCGAAGCAGGCTTTAAATGTCACCACACAATGACAGTGAGTCTTCGAGGTGCGGGGTGTGTTCATTAGCTAGCTTCAACTATTTCCCCGTGTGCACATTTATCAGAATATGCTGTGCATAGCAAATGCACACCGTTCTTGTCCATTATACTGCAGTAAAGCTGGAAAGAAAAATAGATTCAGGGCACAAAAACAAGAGATGGTGATGGCTGATGTCAAAGAAACAAAACTAGAAAGAAGAAATGGACTTGAAAAGGAAAGAGAGATGGACAGTCCCAAGGCAGCTGAACTTTTAGGGGACAAGCTGTTCTAGGTGCTGCCCTGGGCGGCAGGCTGCACAGCATCTGTATGGCTATCTTGCAAGGTGAGTTTCTGTCTCTTCAAGCAGGTTTTGGGTGCTATGCTGCTGGTCACTCAGGGCTTGCTGAGGCACCGTGATGTGCAGAAGGGGGGCAGGCACCCGGACAGCTCTGCCTCGAGTGGCGACACTAATCCCTGTGAGGAGGAAGGGTTGAAGCTGTCCAGCGCAGAGCCCCAGTGGCCCATTCCCCCTTCTGCTGTCCGGTTGCCGTCCGGCCCTGTCCCCAGGCCCCTGGGCTACTCTTTCCTCTGCATTGGGTCTACGAGCTGCATGTCCCCAGTGACCCCTGGCTGGGAACACAGAGTTCCCTGGATGGAGACAAACCAGACCCCCACCTGCTGCTTCCTGGGGCTGTCCATCGTGTCTCAGGTCCGAAATGACCACCCTAGACAGTGATGGGAAGCTGGCCTGGGCATTTGCCGTCTTGGTGCTGAGGACTGCTGGGCCTGCGGAATAGGCTTCTCCTAGGGCCTCTGGGGCCAGCAGCTCCACAGGGCCAGGGCCAGCAGCTCCACCGGGCCAGGGCCAGGTCTGCGCAGCACTCTGCCATGGGGCTGTCTTAGAGTCTGCCCAGCACGGGGTGCCGAGCGCTGGAGTCTCACACAACCACTCTGAGAGACGTGAGTGCAGGTCATGCCGCGGTGCCCGCCCTGGCCTGGCATCTCTCCCCTCTGTTCTCAGGTCAGGGCACCTTGGAGCTGGCCCCACCAAGGGAAGGGAGCTAGATTCTCCTCTGTAGGCAGAGGCCCAGGGCCTGGGGTGTCTCTCTCCGGCTTCCTGTCGGGCTGCTCTCTCTTGCTTTCCTCACACATTACTGGGGCAGCCGTGCTGGGAGCCCAGAAAGACGCCAGCGCACAGACCTGAGCTGTGAGGCTCTTGCTCTGCTAAGTGGCTGCCTGGTGGGTAATCTGCCGGGTGGCTGCAGCTCATGCCTGTGCCCTCTCCTGCCCTTGTCCTGAGTCCCTGCTAGGGCTCCTCCACCAGGGCCGAATGAAGGGGCGGACACGGGTTCCTCCACCTTCAGGTGCCCGCCGTCCTTCCCAGCGCCAGTCTTTCTTGTTAAGGGAGTTCTGTCCATCTCCATCAATTGTTTCGTATCGGTGTGAGTTCAAGTTGCAGAAGGAAACTCAGGGATGAGTTCCAAGAGAAACCAGCAAGGGAAACAGCCTTGGAGGACTGAACCCTGAGCATCTCCCAACAACTCCTTTTACTGTGCAGAGGTACACAGAAATAAAAGCAGCTGAGAAGCATATGAAGAAATGTTCAACGTCACTAGTCATTCAAGAGATGTAGATGAAAAACAACACTAAGATTTCATCTCACTCAACAAAGAATGGCTGCTATTTCAGAATTAGCCAGCAACAAATGTTGGCGAGGCTGAGGAGAAGGAACCCTTCTCCACTGTTGGTGGGAGTGTAGACTCGTACAACCCCTATGGAGATCAGTTTGTAGATTCCTCGAAAAATTACGATTAGAGGTGTCATTTGAACTTGCTATTCCTCTGCTAGGTATATACACAAGAATTAAAAGATTCATACCACAGTGACATATGTGCACAAAAGTTTATAGCAGCTCAGTTTGTGATTGCTACATCTTGGAAACAACCAAAATGTTCATCAGTTGGAGACTGGATTTTAAAAAAGTTGTAGTTCTTTTACAGAATGGAGTATTACTCTGCCATAAAAATGATAAGTTTGAGCCATTTATACTCAAATGGACGTGCCTTCAGTACATCCTCATAAGTGAAATAAATAGGTTACAGATGTGTAAATATCGTATTTTTTTTCTGGTATGAGAAAATGAAGATGTAAATGAGTTCTAGAATGTATGTTATATATTGTGAAATAGAAAATATTCAAAGGGAAATGGGGTGAAGGGGTAAATAAGGAGGAGAAAAATAATGAGTATAATAAGAAAGGAAACAAAGCTTATGTATATAAGGGGCATGGGTGTTAGGGTAAGTAAAGGAAGGGGAAAAATGAGAATTAAGTTGTGTCATAAACTGGTACAAATTCTCATTATTGAGTGCAATCATGATGTGTATACGTAATGTACTAGTAAAGATTTCAATTAAAATAAAAGTACACAGCAACGAAGAATTGGAGTTCCAGGAAGTTCCGCTGTCTCCCGCCCTCCATGGTGCTTCTCTGGGCAGTGTTTTCACTTCTCCCCGCAGCATGCCAACACATCAGCATGCCCTCTTCTCAGCATCCACAAGGAGGCCAGTTAGCCTCACATCTGATCTCCACAGTTTCACCCTTGTACAGAGTTAAAGACGCCAAGGGCCATTATTCGTCACGCAGTGTCAGTGGTACAGACACACACACGGGCCTGCCCGTTGCAGTTTACACCACAAAGCCGCCTTTCCTAATGGGGCACTGGGGTGGCAGGGCCGTCACGCAGTGTCAGTGGTACAGACACACACACACAGGCCTGCCCATTGCAGTTTACACCACAAAGCCGCCTTTCCTAATGGGGCACTGGGGTGGCAGGGCCGTCACGCAGTGTCAGTGGTACAGATACACACACACACACGGGCCTGCCCATTGCAGTTTACACCACAAAGCCGCCTTTCCTAATGGGGCACTGGGGTGGCAGGGTTTCTGGACCCACAAGCACCAAACTCACATAAATCAACCCCAGGTACGAAGCAAGCTGCACTGTTCTTCATTGTGTTTATTTTTTCCCGTTCATGTCTCACATTTTGAGCCAGTTTACTTGGTATGTGAGAATTATAAAAACATTATAAAGTAGCCTCACTTCATTGCTTATTGGCTGGGCTGAGGTTGTGCCTTCTCCTGTAGAGGATAGGTACATGACTGAAAGTTATTTTCTTGACAATGTATTTTGGGATCTCTACAACCTATATTATACTTGCTGATCTTTATTTTGAGGTGTAGTGGGGTCCAGGGCCTATTAATAGAGCTTTTTCCTTACCCATTTTAAAAGAAATTTTATTTTGAGTTGTCACACTGCTCAGACTGGGCTTAAACTTGGAACCTTCCTGCCTCAGCGTTAGGGAGTGCTAGGCCTGCAGACATGTGGCCTTATAGTGGCCTGCTGAGTTTTCTGTAGAAACACAGTATCTGCTCCATTGAACTCGCTGAGTTAGAAAGATCAGCTTGCCGAGGTAGCTGGTCCACTGGTAACAGGAGAAGGTGGGCAGGGACCTGGAGGTGGTGTTCCCCTGCTGCTCCCTTATGACCCTGGCAGGGCCTGGCCGTGGTCCCTCTGCCGGTCACTGTCCCCTGAGTGGGCAATGTGTTGAGCGTGCAGGACTTTGTGCCTTTCTCCTTCACCCAAGGAAGCCTGACATCTGGTCTGCCCTTGGTCATGAGGTAAACTGAGACACACGCACCGAGGGGCAGGTGTTGCTTATTTCAGAAGGCTTGGCAGGTGCAGGTACTGCGCTCCTCTGCTCCCAGCATCCACCGCGGCCCCGCCCTGCTCTCTGCTGCAGGCAGGCCTCAGCTGGGTGGGAGAATAAATAGCCAGCACCTGGGCTCTGCCCCGTGTGTGCACAGGAGTTCATGTGGTGGTGACGCCTGTGGGACGTGATTCTCCTGGGCCTCCCTGTCCACCTTCGCCTGGGTTCCCACTGGGTCAGTTCCCAGCTGTGCCCATGTAGTGGGTCCCTCCGGCTGGCTTCCTCCATGACCTGTGGGCTGTGTCTGGCCCTGGCTGGTGCATCCTCCGGAAGTCACTGCACAGGAGCAGTTGCCACAGCATGGGCAGAGTCGGGTGAGTGGTTCTCTGCTGGGTTCCCTCGTGTGCCCTGAAGCTTTTACTCTTCTGCTTCGACTAGTTTTCTCATGGGAAAAATCAGAACTATGGATCTAACCTTAGAGAAGTTGGTGAAGGCAACTCCCACCCGCTGCACCGCTGAAGACAGGCAGCCTGCTTTTGTCCTATTTAGAGGACTACAGCCTCCTCACAGGCTTCCTCTGGCTAAATAGATCAGGTTTTCAGTCCATGGTAAAGGTGGTGCCTTTCTCCCCCTGCTGAGGGCCGGCTGGGGTTTACCCCAGCTGCTCCGGGGCTGAGCAGGGTGCACAGCTCAGCTTCTGCCCGTCTGTCTCCTGGGGCCTGAGGAAAAATGCAGGCAGGAGGCTGAGGTGCTGCCCCTGTCCTGCTGGGCACTGCTGCCAGGGATGGGCAGCGTCTCGCTTCAGTAGCAGGAAGGGGGAGCGGTAAGACCCTGGCCTCTATCTCCGGGCTTGAGCTCCATTTCTAAGATGGAGGCAGGTGGCTAACCAGGAAGGCTCCCTGGAAGCACAGACAAGGTCCTGAGTACCTGCACCTGCAACACGGGCAGCGGGGTGTCGAGAGGCCGCCCCTTGCTCAGGTGAGCTTGGCTAGGCTGGGGCACCGATTACTTTCACCTGACAAGTTCGGCACCCGAAGCCAGTCATTTCCCGGGCAGAGGGTGAGGCCTGGAGAAGCCGTAGGGTCACCTTCCTTCCTATACCCCGCAGATCAGTGTTTGTTAAACAGGTCTGCAGCAGATCTGCTGTCAGGTTAAGATCTCTCCTGTCAAACGGGGCTTTGAATAAAACATCTTATGTAGATTCTCCTATGTGATGAAAAATTTGGGGTTCATCTGTCATGATTTCACTGACAAACTTTTTGTCAATATTTGTGAACTCGGTATTTGAGACTCCTTTTAACTTTAAATCTCACATGCACAGAATGCTATGTACATTAGAACAAGCCATTTAAAAATCTCCAGACCTGTGTTCCTTCCCACTTCCCCTGACACCTGTGGGGGCTGGCAGTTCAGGGTGGGGTGGGGCTGTGGCATGGGGTCCGCTGATGGTGGAGATATTTGGTGACCACAGCCGGATCTCCGCAGGGACCCCTTGCAGGCCTGGTCCATCCCTGCGTCTGGTTGGGGTGCATGTTGTGTCTTTGTTGGGGATCTCTGTTCAGACAATTGTTGTTGCTGAGCCGAAACTGTCCTTCAGTCAAATGGCAATGAGCCGACTTCCCCCTGGTCCTCCGGAAATGGACAGTCCATGGGATTTGCCTGTGCCAGCCTCCTCCACTGTGGACACTGTGCTCCTGCGGGGAGCTCAGGACAGGGCATCCTCCCTGACAGTGCAGCCCAGGAAATGTGTCTTAGCTCGGAGAGCTCTGTAGAAACATTCTTCCACTCATCGGCTATGCATGGCGTGGGTACAAAACGCATCCAGGCAGACCCAGTGAGTCCAGTGGTCAACCTCACTGTCGGGACACACGGGCCCCCTGGCTGGAGGCGCCCTCCTGCCTCCACCTCGGTCAGAAGCTCTGACACCTAGCACAGTTATTGTCTTATGTTTTCCTTTATGAGTCATGCTCATTAATTTTGTGCAGTGCTGAGATTGCACCCATGCAGGGCCTTTGCACTGAACGATATGCCCAGCTCTTTTTCATGTTTTGAGACAGGGTCTCTCAGTTGCCTGGACTTAAACTTGCAATATTCCTGCTTCAGCCTCCCAGAGTACTAGGATTACAGGCATGTGCTGCCATGCTTGGCTGGTTACTGCTTTTAAGTCAATCATTATAAGATGAATTCTATTTGTCACACAGGGAGAGAGCATGTTTATCTATAAGTGCGTAAGATGGAGTTCTGTTGGAAGGAGCCCTGCTGTTGACTCGCTCAGCTGGGAAGCTCTGTCTCTCGTGGTACTGTGCTGTTTGAACATCGAGGACAGGGCCCTGTGGCTGCCCCTGTTTTCCTACATTTTCACCCCTTCTCCACACACAGCCAAGGGCGGTCCTGCCCAGAACAAGCGAGTGTCTCTTGTGCTGTGAAGCGGCTCAGGTGTGGGCCACCTGGGCAGGCACTGACCGGTGGGAAGGCACTGTGCCGAAACCTCGAAGCAGGAAGCACCCCCATTCCCTGTGTAGGCTGCAAGGTGGGCATATGGCAGCTGTGCGGGGCCAGGAAGATGCCTGTGGAGGGCACAAATGGGTCCAGGCGGACATTGGCTGTGATGAGGTTGGCTTAAGAACATGAGGTGGAGACGGCTCCGCAAAGGGGACGTGGGGTCCTCCTGACTTTGCCTGTGACTTGAGGCTCCGTTAGCAGCAACCAAGCCAGCAGTGTGTGGTGTGCTCCAGCCTTGGCCGGCGCAGGACCCTGGACCCTCGTGCACCCTGTGAGCCCCGAGGGCTGCGGGGCCTGGTTTGCCTCTGAAGACAGTATGGTGCTTCGGGGCCAGAACGGCAGGTGGCCGTTGTCTCTCACCAGGGTTTTCTCCACCTTTGTGGTAACGTCTTGTTTCCTCCCAGAACAGACTCCACAGTGGCAGCTTGCTTTTCATTCTATACATGTGTCTGTTTTGGGAAGCTAATTTAAAAATTTACCTTTTCAATTTTTATTTTGGTGAACAATGTTAGGTGATATGGAAGGTGAAAACTAAACTGTGTTTTGCATAATCTTTCACTGATTCTAAGTGTTTCAATCTAGATTTATCATCAAATGGTAGAAAAACTATCAGATTGAAAATTTAAGGTTCTAGGAAGAGAACATTTTCCTTGGATCTTTTGACATTTTAATTACCTGTACTTTAAACTGTAGCTCTACATTTTGTAACATTTAACAAAAAGTTCTTTCTTACCACTGATTCAAACTGTGCTCCCAGTTGGCAAGATTACTGTTATGAAAAATAGATTTTATAATATAGCCAAATTAAATTAGAAAGCAAATATTTTTTGAAGTAAAAAGTTGGGATTTGGGAGGTGGACTTCAGATTTTGGTAGTAATTCTAGTTTTTTTGTTTTTTGGTTTTTTTTACAAGTTGCCAGTTACACCTTTTTTCCTAAAATTTTGACAGTTGCTTAATTTTTAGACTATTGCTTTATGTTATACTTCTATACTTTTAGGTTGCAGCCCCATGCACTATATAGTTAGTATTCTGTTCACTACTTCTTTTCTTTTCCCCTACTCAGAGAACCCAGTGTTTTTTCTATACCATATGGAAAATCAAGGCTTATTTAAGAAATGGATAGTATTTTCCAACAAAATCCAGTATAATCTTTGAAATACAAGATGCATTCAGAAAAGTGTTGTTGCTGGATTCAGTCACAAGACTGATTAGAAAACGCGCGGCCCTGAGAGCTTGAAGTCAGCCTCGGTCCCCGCCTGCCCCCTGGAGGGCACGGAGGGCACGGCGGGCACGGCAACCTCCCGGGAGACGGCGCCGCGGGCTCGGACAAGACGTCTTTCAGGTGACTGAGCTGAGAAAAGATTTTCAACTGAAAGAGTTTAAACAAAATTGCTAGGAAACTCCAAGTGGAGAAAAGTAGAGAACCCAGTGATGTTCTCTCAACTTGCTCGTCTGGACTCAAAATCGACCTCATTCCTGTCGTTTGCTTGGTTTTCCTAAGAGCCGTGATGCCTCACTGGAAACGGAGGACAAGGACCGTGCGGGAAGCGGTCAGGCGCCCGAGCCCCGGGCTCTTCGCGCGCGCTGGTGGGAGCAGAGCAGCCGGGGCAGGCGCCAGGGGCGCAGCCCTGCGTGGCCTTCCCTGCCCGCGCCCCGTCCACACCGGTCTGCCCGCTGAGCCACATCGCCTGGGGATGACGTGCCGGGCAGAGCCCTTCTGCTCCCGCTGAGTGTCCCTCGGCAGGCGTCCCGGGGAGCCCAGGGTGACACCTCGCCTCGTGGCATCGCTGTGGAGCGGCCCCCGCTGCGCTGCATCGCCCCCCGTGCATCTGGCTTCACCCAGGACAAGGAGCGGGGCTCATCAGGGTCTCGGCGGGCCCCAGCACCCACAGCACGAGCGCAGCAGCTCCGTGGCATGTGCCGCTGGGTGTGGGGACCCCGTACAGCTGAGCTTCCTCATGGGCAGAGAGCAGGTCAGAGAAAAGCTTACTGGACCCACGACTCAGTTTTTAAACTAAAGAATAGAAGTGTAGAGAAAAATCAAACTTCAAAAATTATTTAAAACGAGCTACTTTTATGATATGTCTGCTTTGAGTCTTTAAGAATGTATAGCAAAATTATAAAAAAGACTGTAGTTATGTATGTAGACAGGACATGTGAAAGGGGGCAGCTTTCATACATGTGAGAGGGAGGAAAACTGCTAAGCCTGGGAATGGGGCAGTATCTTCAGTTTTGAGAAAAAATGAAAAAAATCTAAAATTTCATCAGACTCAGAAGAGGTTTCTCATGAGGAAGACAAAGCGGCGTATACCTAGTGAGAATACAGAGATGAAACTGATCCCTAGCCAGGGAAACTGAGGAAGAGACCAGCCCCGGCCGCGCAGGAGGGGCGCGGGGCGGCTTCCTGCCCCAGCAAGCAGGCCCAGCCCGGGAGCAGTCTGTGTCCTGCTCCTTGGTGTGACAGTGACTTTGTTTTTTAAACAGTTATATTTCCCACGTTTTATTCAGAACAGGGAGGGGCGGGGTGGTGTTTGAGGGGTGGCTGTGGGGCAGGACTGAGGCAGGGTCTGACTTGACTGGCCTGGCAAGGGACGGAGTCGGGGACCTCAGGCTGGGTTCTAGTCTCTTCATCTGTGAGACAGTTGCCCTGGTGATTATGCAGCGGCAGCTCGGGTCACACCTAGCAAGCACCTGGTGCGTGCTAGATATAAAAAGTGACTGTTTACCACTCATTTCCCATCTACTTTCTGGCCTTACCCTAAAGCTTGTGAAATTCTTTCATTCTTTTAATTACTGGACTTTTCCAAAGTGTCTTTATGTGCATCTGTGAAATCTGACTTCTCGACCCCAGTTAATAACCTGTGGTTGAGGTAGAGAAGTCAGTGGAGCACATGTGTGCTGGCGTGCAGATGCCTGGTGGGGGTCCGCGGCCACAGGGGGCAGCTACAGGCCGGAGCCTGCTGACTTCCATGGCTGGTGAGCGACTCAGGCTGGGTCTGTCTCCCCTGGACCGTGGTGCTGTGAAGCTGGTTGATGGAGAGGGTGAGAGGTCAAGATTTGCTGCAGGGTGGCCTCGAATGTTCCCAGTGGCAGAGGGTGGCCTGTAGAGGTCCCCAGACACACGCTGTGTTGCTGTGCGGTTGGAAGCGCCCCTGGGTTTAGAGCTTCCCAGCTGTGGGCTAATGTGTGCAGGGCAGAGGAAGGCAGGGTGGAGGAGGCTGAGGGGCCCCGAGAGGACGAGAAGGGTGGGGCCCGGGGTCCAGGGAGGCCCATCTGGACCAGGACCCGGGCAGATTTGTGGCCCGGGGGGGGGGCTAAAACCCCATCTTTTTTTAATTGACCAGTTTGAGACTCAGTTCAAAGAGTCCAGACAGAAGATTTAAATTACAGAATTTTGTTGGCACGTTAAAATACATATAACTAATCCCAATAATCCTCTGTGTGGGAAAGAAGATGTTAAATTATTTAAATATGTCTGTGTGTACACTGTGTCCGAGCCTCACTCGCCCTTGCAGAGCCTGGCTCCCGCGGAAGGTGGCGGTGTGCACAGCACTTCGCTCCAGGACTCGCAGCTTCTGAAGCTCCCGAATGTATCAAAGTGATGCGACCTAGACGGAGACTCTCATTTGTTAATCTGTGCTAGGTCCCCAGGAGCACAGCGCCGCCTTTACCAGCAGGAAAATATGCAAGCCGTGCTTGCCTCCCCATGGTCTCACACACGTGGTGACTTTGGAGCGGGGTTCCACTGGCAGCCTGCGGCAGTGGTCACTGTCGCTGACAGGGTGGGGAGAGCCTGAGTGGGTGTACATCAATGGGTGAGGGGTCACAGGAGCAGGGGACAGGTGGCACGTAAGAGCTGGTCTGCAGGGTGTCATCGGTCTGTGTGTCACAGACTCCCGGGACTGATGTCAGGGACACAGCGTTGCCGCCCAAGGGCCGGTTGCTCAGCCTGTCGTGAGGAGCCCTGGGAGGGCAGCTGACCCACCCCAGCACTTACTGAAGCGGCTGCCCTGCCTGGCACCTGTGGGACTGAGAAGGGAGCTGGGCTGTGGAGTCTTCTCTGCCCCTCGTGCCCTGTCCCGGCCTCAGCGCTGTTTGTGTTGTGCCCACGGGGGCTGAGCAGAGCTGTGCAGCAGAGAAGGGCACTGAGGAGGGGTCTTGCCCGTGGTAAGCATGGAGCTGTCCCCTGTGCTGCAGACTGAGGAGAGGCCGGGCCCTCGTGGGAGGGCTGAGCCCTGGCTGCCTCAGCCTCCGAGCCCCCGCATGGCTTTCTCTCTGCAGACTGGCACCTGGAGCCCTTGCGTGCAGTCCCCGCATGCGTTCCACACGGCTGAGCCTCACTGGCCCTCAGCCCCGCTGAGGAGCACCATGCCTGGCCTGCTTACCTCTGCCGTCCTCCGGAGCCTGCACTACTGCCTTGCTTGGGGGCAGTCAGCCCGAGGGCCACTGTGGCCCAGGCCAGTGCAGCGGCTGCGTGTCTGGGCCCTTTCTGAGCCAGGCACCGGGAGCTGGATCCACCCTGAGCCAGAGGCGTGACTGGCCAGGACGACCGGATTCCTCCACACAGAAAAGACGCGGGCAGCACTTGGTGTGCTTGTCAGCACTTTACAAAAACCACAGGGTCTGACTGTCATAGGTTAATTTTTATAAGTAAATTGTTCTTTAAAATGAACTTTATAATAAGTACTGAATATGATTGTTTTGGGCATTAAAAATAATTGTGTTAGTTTGAATTTAAATATAACCTCCAGAACTATATCTAAGCACAGAGGACTGAAAAGGAGGCTGGGAGATCCTGCTCATTTCCCAATGCGTTCGCCACACGCCAAACGCAGGATCCAGTGATTTACAAGACTTAAAACTTACTCATTTTAGCCACGTAAACCATTTTCTTGTGCAGCATCCCAGGTGAGGAGCCAGAGCCTTGCCAAGGTCCGATTTACAGCTGCCCAAAGGGTGCACAGCCACGACCCACGGAGAAAGAGTCGGATGAGTCCTGGGTGCAGGAGGCGGGGACTCGCAGCAGAGTGGCCTCGGGCCTGTGCTTTGCTCAGATGTCAAAATCTGACTCGCGTGGAGCCGTCCCAGAGAATCACAACCACTGGTAAAAATCAGTTGCTGCTCTGCTCTGCCGTCTCTTGGCTGCACACACACATATGCATGGGCACACACACACACAGGCACACACATGTGCACGGGCACATGCATGTGTGCAGACACACATGCACACACATGCACACACATGTGCACGTGCACACACACACACACACACACACAGCCTCCCACAGCGGTTGGCATGCCCGAGTTTGGGCTCCCTGTCCCCTGGAGACTGGCTGTGCCCCCACCTTGTTCCCTTCCACGGGCTGTCCACATGACAGTCCTCCCAATGGGCAGCCTGCTCTCACAGGGACCCCAGGCCCTTGCTGTGCAGCGCCAGTGTGGGGGCCAGTTCCTGCCAGGGGAAGTGGACAGGGAGCTGGGGGAGCCACGCACACAGAGGTCTCCAGTCCACACGTCGTGCCCCTGACACTGCTGTCCTCAGAGCACTGCCAGACCCCGAGCGTCACCTCCGGCCTCCCTTGAGCTGCTGTCCTGCACTTTCTGCTCTGCTTGCTGTTTCCTTGATGCTCTGGACCCAGCTCTGCTCATCACAGCATCTCCTCTGCAGGGCCTGTGACCTCCATAGAGCAGGTCGGTGTCCGCCCCGCTGTGGTCTTCTCGGTGCTGCCGTGTCACGTGGGCATGTCCTCCTCCTGGCCTGTGTCCCCACTGAGTTCTGTGCTCCTGTTTGCATTCCTTATAAGGGTTACTTTCAGCCGTTGGTGTGCGCCCACCCCCGAAGGTGCTTCTTCGTGTAGTCGTAACTCTGTGGAGTGCTTGCCATGGGAAGGTCGCTGCATCTCCGTAGCTTTTATGTCCCCTCCATAGCTCCTCTGAAGGGTAGTGGCCAGGGCCAGGAGCCAGGACAGCCCAGTGCCACTTCACTACTGGTTCGGTTTGTTTGCCACACTGGTGAGCTGTGGCTGCACGGTTTGCAGTTCTGGCTCTGTCAGCTGGAGACTGACAGGATCGCTTCTGTGTCCCACGGGAGGGAGGGCGACCCCAGAGCGGGACACACGGCTCTCCAGGGCGCACATGGGCTCAGGTGCACAGGCCTGGGGAGGTGAGAGATGGGCAGGGTGCAGCTGCATGTGGGCACTGCTGCCCCCGAGGAGTCCCTCTCACGTCAGTAAGCACCGCGAGGAGCCAGGAGGGTCCTGCGAAAGACACACGCAGAAATGCGACAGGACCAAGAATGGGCGCTGCTTACCATCCAACAGGAAAAAAGACGCAAAGTCTTTATGAAGTCATTTAGTAGTTGCTTCTCTGAAATACTCAAAATAGAGGTTAAAAAATGGAAGACATAAAAATAGTAAAAATAGCAGGATTTAGGAAAGAAACATAAATAAAGGCATACTAGAAATTAAAAACATAACAGAATTAGCAAAAAAACCCCAAGCTTATATGCTGGTAAATGTGAAAATGGAGATGTGAGCGACAGGTTGAGGGAACTGACAAAAGTGAAGAGATTAGTCAAATGAGGAAAGCAATGCGAAAGAATAAAAGGGCAAAGGGGATCGCGCCGCGCGATTGTCAGGGCTCCTCCGTGGCGTGGCACGTGGAGCACGACTCAGGAAACACGTGAGAGCCGCGGCCATTGCCACCGGTCCCCTCTAGGCGCTCGCTGTTTCCCCACGGAAACGCCAGAAAGCGCCGGGTGGGGGAATACAGCTCGAGCTGTGCGGAGGGCTGTCCACCCAGGCAAGCGCACGTCTGCCTGGCCAGCGCGGCGAAGCTTGGAAAGACGCCGGAGCAGCGCGGGAGCTCCCGTCCTCTGCGGGCTTCGCCGGTCCTCGCTGTCTTTCTGCCGTCTTTGTCCCTCCAGAGGCCAACAGCTGTGAGGTGTGGGCTTCGCTGCGTCCTCAGGGAACGTCATGGTATCTGTTGATCTTGCTCTGGTGGTGTTAAATTCACGTCTATTTTTAAGTTGAACAGAGAAAGCTGTATCAATCCCAGACCTTCAAGCTCTGTAGGTTTGATGCACAGGGGAAAGTATGAATCTGGCATCTTCAGGAGCTGGGCTGCAGCTCTAAGGAAATGCAAAGATCCCACTGGGCCTCGGCGAGGGGGCAGGGGGCAGAGTGTGGAAAAGCATCACATAGTCCCATGTAGATCTGTAATCTGGACTTGCAGACATTATTTGTTCTGAATGTTTCTCAGATTCTGAGAGAAATCTATAATTAAATTTTTTGCCTGGATTAATGAGGAAGCAGACAATGTAAGAATGATTAGGGGGAAAAAAGGGAAAATGGAGATATTGCTTAAAATATATATAATTAGAATTCTGGAAAAAAATCAGACTGGGGAAGAAGCAATATTTGAGGTAATAAATGTTAAGAATTTTCAGAATTTGGGAAAGATATCAAAATTTCAACTGAGGAAATACAGGATAAAGAACAAAATTACACGGGATAAGCAAAAAGTCCTTCACTGAGAGGAGTCTGAACTGTTAACAAAACAATGTGATAAAAGTAGAGAAAATGTTAATACAAAGAGGTGACGATTTGATGGATGACAGTTTTTCATAGCAGTACCCAGATCTAAATGAGCAAATGTTTTCAGAGTTTGAAGAGTGTTTCTGTCAGCCTTAAATTACATATTGGTGGAAATGTCTCTCAAGGATGTGGATCAAACAAAGTCATTTTCCAGAAACAAAAACAGTATCACCAATAAATCCAGACTGGGAGGTATTCTAAGGAATATATTTAGAGCAAGGGAGGGATTGTAGGTAGGTTCCAGGAGGGAGAAGACTTAGTCAGCCAAGACGTTAATATATACGTTTTTGAAACTGAGAGGATTCAGCTCCATTTCCTGGTATCTTTTTTTGGGAAATCTGCAAAAGCGTCCCTGGAACCCGCGCGTCTGTCGAGGAGACGAGGGGAAGGCTGAGTGGGAGGTCGGGCGTCGCCGCCCCTCTGAGTTGTCGCGGGCACATGAACCTCCCGTTGGACCGAGGAGACAGGAAACAACGCGGCTGCGCTGGTGGGCAACACGGGTGTGCAGGTGACGCCCTCACGGCGCACGAGGCTGCAGCACAGCTGTGAAGGCCACGTTCTGGGGGAAGGTCCGCCGTGCGGCTCCTCCACAGCTGTGTCAGGGATGGCGCGTGGAGAGTTTGTGAGGCCTGAGGTGGCTGGATGCCCCGGCGCATCCATTTCAGTACAAAGCAGATGTGGGGGTTGGGATGTGACCTGAGATTCCGTACTTTGAACAGCTCCACGTAGGGTGCCGATGTTGGCCTTGAGGCCACGGTCTTCAGACCTGGACTTGGCCTGGTTGATATCTGATGTCCTCCAGTGCTCACCCCTGCAGCAGGGTGGCCTGCAGAAGGTGACGGATTGTGAGGGGCAACTTCTGACTTGGGTTAGGAGGCGGAGTCTGGTTGGAAGAAGTGAATCACTGCAGGTGTGACCTGGAAGGGCTTCTCTACCTGCATCCGGGTCCCTGAAAGGTGAACAGTGTCCTACACTGGCCCATTCCACCAGGGCTTGGGACAAGCCCTCTATGGACTAAAACGTCAGCCAAAGACACTGCTCCTCCTCTAAGCTGCAGGTGTTGAGTATGGTGTCCCGGTGCAGAGATGATGATCGGTGATGCCGAGAACAGAGGACCCCTTACAGAGAGGAAACGGGACTGTGAGGTTCTGTCCTCAGGTCGCCACTCTGGGTTAAACTTAACCCTCACTCTCACTTTGTAATCTGTCTCGGAATTACTGTTTTTTATGTTTGGTTTCCATGCAGGCGCAACTCCTGGGCTTCCCTAAGACATGTTAAATATTTATATCTCTTCAAAACGGGGTGGTATTAAATGGACCTAACTTGTGCTAGAACTGAGATTTTCTTCAGGCCTCGGACAACGGAAGTCCAGTTGTGCCTAAGTCTGACTGTGGTGGGGCCACGCCAGCGGACTGCAGGTGCAGTGCGTTCTGCCAGTGTAAGCCCAGGGAGCCTGTGTGCACGCAGAATGTTCTGTGAAAGGCGGGCTTGGGGTCACATCAGGTTTATAGAAAACATGTTACCAGAAGTTTTTAACGTGGGCCTCCTGGTGGCTACACATGCGAACATTTGAAAACTGGCCGGCCACCTGCAGTGGGGGACCACTTATCTTGGCATTGGATGTGGCCTCGCCTGGCTGAAGAGTTCAGCATGAGAATCTGACATAAAAGGTTGAGCACCCGGTTGGGAGAGTGCCGGTGTCGGCCCCCCTCCACGAGAAGTTAAGCCCTATCCACCATTTCTGGGTGGGACCGGAGCATTTTTTAAAGCTACTGTGTGTGGTTATGTGTAGCGTATTAGGTCCCCTTCCCCAGTGCAAACTAGGCAACCTTGTTGTCTTTAAGGTAACTTTTTTTAGTTCTGTGTGAAAAAACTGCTCTTTTCTTTCTGTCAGTGAGATTCTTAGGATAATTAGCAAAATAAAGAAGGAAGTTGGTTTTGGTTGAAAAGATGACAGCTGTGAAAACCGAGGTCAGGGAGAGAAGGGCTTGCAGGGGGTCAGGTCTGCTTGTGTTTTAGGCGTGGCTCCCGAGTAAGAGTGAGGTGGCTTTAAATGGCTGGGAGTTTTAGTGCCGCCAGCGGGTTGGTGCCCGCGGAGCAGGGTGAGGGTCTGTCTTCTTTGTCCCCCTTTTCACCAAGACACTCTTTGGGAGAAATGTTTACTTCTGGATCCTCTCAAAAACATAAGACAGAAGAAGAAAAGGAATTCTCCCAAATGACTTTTTATTGTTATTTTTGCCTTAATGTAGGAGACATAATTAAAAAAATAGTGCATGTTTGAATTAAAAAACAGTTATTACGTTAGAAGATGCAGTGCCGAGGGGTGCCTTCTCTCTGTGGTGCCCCTGCTGCCGAATGGCAGCCTGTTTGTGCCCCTCTCGGCCTCTGCCTTTCTCCATCTGTGTATTGAGGCTGCCGTCGCCCAGAGCCGTCAGCAACACCGAGAAGCCATTGGAGGAAGACCGCTCGCACGTGATATGTAGAGAAATGGATTTCCCTAAAGTATCTCAATACTTCTTATGTAGTGACTTGTTAAAATTAGATTACCCTGGAAAGATTTTCTCTTTGGAATTTCATTCATTTATTCAGTGAAGATTTATGACCCATTTGCTGTAAGTAAGGCACGTAACTGTGGGATACATTAGTGGACAAAATAGAAAACAAAGATGAATTATCTGTGGCTCCATAGAAATTCCATTCTAGTTTGAGAAAGCAGACAGAACATGGGAAATATGTGATGTGAGTAAATTATAGAGCTGCTGTCTGATACCAGCACTCGAGGGGTCCTCGGGGTGGGAGGAGGCCGAGGCTGCTCTCAGTGCCGGGGAGGTCCACATCGGGACAACTCTGAACAAGACGGAGAGGCAGGGGCTCCTCCGTGAGGCGCTGCCAGCTTTCCTTGAGTTTCCTTTAGACTTAGATATTGATGCTCTGGGAGTATAATTTACAGACTAAGAATGTACCCTCTGTAAGTGAGGCTGAGGAGTTCTGACAAACACGTTCCTTGTAACACTGGAACCACCAACATGTGGACTATTTCTGCGGTCTCCAGTGTCCACCCAGCCAGCAGGCTCTCATCTGTGCTGCCAGCTGCAGATCTTTGGTGGTCTTCCCCTGCACCTGACACTCAGCTCTGCCACCCAGACGTCCATGCCTGGGACCACACGTTTGCCTCCTGTGCTCTGCACGTTGTCAATCTGTCTGTTCGGCTTCATTGAGCATCTCCACGGTCACTGAATGAGCAGACCGTGCGTGGGCTTCTGTTAAAGTGTGCGGATGTGTGGGTCGCTTCTGCCTTCCCACCGGTGCACGTGAAGCTGCTGTACATGTGGTTGCACTACATTGTCTGTCTTGTACGTACTGGGAGATGTCTTGCTGGGCCAAGAAACTGTCAAGCGGTTCCCCCGCTGGCAGCTTCACGATCGCGGCCCCAGGGTGAGGGGACCCAGAGTGTTGCATCCTGAGGCCTTGGGCGGTCTTACCTTCACAGGCTCCAGTGTGCTGGCACCAGGGTAGTGCTTCCTTGCGATTTTAATTTACATTCTCTGGTCACTGATAATGCTAATCACTGGTGTATTTTCCTTTGTGGTTCAAATACCTTCTCCACTTAAATTGCTAATTTTAAAATTATTGTGCAGTAGGAAGTCTTTCTAACCTAGATACCAGTTCTTTGACACGTATAGTGCGTATAATGCTGCGTGGGCCTGTGCGCAGCTCTGCTTTCTCACCGTGCGGATCCCTGCGGCGCCTGAAGCGTGAGGATATGAGTGGTCTGAATGGCGATGCGTGTGCGGACGTGCAGGAGCTGACGAGGGTCTGGCCGCAGGAGCTTGGCTCAGCTCAGACTGTTGCTTACGTCAGGTAGCATCCTGTTCCCCACAGGAACCTGCTCGAAGCTTTTATTTGTTTCTCCTTGGCTTCTATATTGCATGTTTCCTTGGCAGGGATTGTGCTCCTTTTCCTCAGCAAGCCTGTCATCTTTCTTCCTCTCTGGGCTGGTTATGCTCACTGGATACTTAAGAATACGTTCACTTAATTTGATTAGAGTTGAGTTTCAGGTCTAAGGTTGGACTGTGTGATGACTCTGGGGGTGTCTTGGTGGTTTTCCTCCCGTGCCTGCTCTGGGCTCTCCCGGACATCTTCAGATAGCAGCGTGGCAGTGCTGTCAGTGAGGCTGAGGGTCTGCAGCTTCCCACATGCAGGGCTCCTGGAGCCCCCAGAGCAAGTGCAGCCCCAGCCTGAGGTCGAGGGTCAAGAGCCAGGAGCACCTACCAGGCTCCGGGCCCAGAAGAGCCCAGGGAAGCTGATGCTTCCCTCTGGGCTCCCAGGAGCTTGGCTGCAGCTCCATCATGGCTCAGTCCATAGGACCACCACACCACGGGAGGGAAGGTGTCCATTCCACTGAGGCGCGCACTCAAGGGTTGTCCCCTCCAAAGGCCTCACATGGCCAGCGTGTGTCCAGCTGACTGCCAGGACATCCAAGCCCCTGGCAAGCAGAAGACAGGTTAACTGTGGAACCATAGTGGAAGGGAAAGGAACTACAGTTAGAAACAAAATCTTCTCACCTTACGTTACAGCTGGCCAGCCAAAGCCACCAGGTTCAGCGGAGGGGACAGCGCGTGAGTGTGGGTCCCAGGCCGTGCTGGGAATGCCGCTGCCATGTGCACAGCCTGCAGGGTGAGGACCAGCTGCCCCCGGTGCTGCTGCCGCGTTTTGTAAAGGATGCTCTTGAGTAGTGTGACGTGTCTCCAGAGAGCTGGAGATATACCCAGACGCCTCTCCGCAGCCAGGTCAAGCTCGCTGTATTCTTCGCGTAGTGCTGGCTTGAGAACATCCCTCAGCTGACAGGACTTTGAGGGGCAGATATTTAGAGGAAACAAGAGGTCAGATACTTCTGGCTCCTGTGAGGTTCCAGGCTGAGGGTCAAATCCTCCTTCTCACAAACAAGTTTGTTTGGGCAGGTGCGGAAGTGCACCTCCCCGGAGCAGCTTCGGCCGGGACATGGGCCCGCAGCTGTGTCCGAGCACCCGTTAGCGCTTCTTAAATATCAGTATCTGTGTGTAACGCAGAGCAGCCGTGGGGAGCGGGCCCCCCTTCCCCTTCCCTCTTGCAGGGGTCTTCCAGGGCTGTGTTGGTTCTTCTGTGGAAGAATCTCTTGCACCACCCCCTGCCTGTTCTCCAGATCCTGGCGCTGGTCAAGGGGGTGGAGGTAGGGCCGGGGAGACTTCGAGTGGCCCAGGGACAGCTGGGCTTGTGCCCTTGGTTGGGACACTGCACCTTCCCAGATCTCTTCTCGCAGCCTAGCTGGAGCCACTGGCGTAAATGAGAACTACAAACATAGGTGGGAGATGGAGCCACACCCTGTAAAATGTCCCCCGGCCATGTGTCCGCTAGTCTGTCATGTCACAGCAGCATGTAACGTGACAGGCAGAGTGACCTGAGCGGGACGCATCTGACTTGGGCTTCAGGTGGGAACCGGGGTCAGCTGCGCTCCCAGCTCAGCCTCTGCGTATCACATTCACCAGGGAGACGGTGCCGTCACTCCAGCTCTACGCGCACAGTGGGCTTCGCTTGCTCAGCGAGGCTGGGTTGCAGAACCAGGGGCCGTCCCGAGGCTTCCTCCATTTCCTGTGTGCAGAAATTCTCCTCTCTCCTCACAGTGCAGCACTCACATGATGCTTTTGGGGTTTTTACTTCTCCTGGGTCTCCCCCCAACCCCCAGACTATGTAGCTGAGCGGTTTAAACTTTCCTTAATAAATACTTTCCACCGGAGGATTTTTACCACCTAAGCCAGGTGGATTCCAGTGCTATTTGCCTAACCCTCACCGGCTTTGGATATTCACAGTAATTCAATTTACTTAAACTTCTAGCAATTTACCAAAAGAGAGGGAGTTCTCAGAGATTTTCACATGGTGAAGAGGCATTCCACTTAGCATAGTTTTCTCCCATAGCTCCAAATTTAGATATAAAATTTTGTAAGTCCATAGTCTTTCTCATTTATTACTACTTTATTAAACTGTAAATTGCCTGCGTAGACACGTGGATTGTGGGATGGTCCGCTTTGTTTTGAAGCTGCCCCAAGTAAGATCCCACAGTACTGATGCCATGTGCAGTGTGATATTGTGGCCCTGTATTAAAAAACAGCTGTGTTCGGCTCTTTTGTAGTAATTTGTGGTGGGAAATCCTGACTACCATGGAGCTGTCACGTCGCCCTCCCTCGTCCTCGTGTCTGCTCGTCTGCACGGCATTGAAGACAGGCGGGAACGCAGAAGCCTGTCTCCATCTACGGGCAGACCTGGCAGTTTTGTACTGTGCATTTTCTGGGAAAATGAAATTGGTCTGAGGTCAGAAATAAAGGTTCAGAGATTGTTGTAACTGTGGTTTAGCAGCTCAGAGGTCAGGTGTTCTGGCTGGCGAAGGGCAACTTGGGGGCCAGGGACTGTTTGCTGCGCTGCCCTTGGGCCACTTTCACCTCCTCCTAGCTTTCTCCCCGCTCTGCCCTCCTGACTGCTCAGCTGGGGCCCAGGGCAGCTCTTGTATGTGGAAGGACTTGCTGAGAATGTCCTGGTATCGCTCAGCTCTGGTTGCTGGGAAGAATGGCTGTATTTGTTTGCAAGGTCACTTAATTTTTTTCTTCTAAGGCTGTCTTCAGCCATCCTCGAGTTATAATTAAGATAATTTATTATTCAAAACAGAACACTCTGAGAGGAAAAGGGGAGCACTTCAGAATTACCCTGTGCATCAGTCAGCTTCTTACCATGGGACACAGCACTCAGCATCCAGGTTTGGTCTGACTCTGCATTTCGAAGGGTTCAGTCCATGGCCCCTCCATGATAGGAGCGTCACAGTGGAGGGCGTGTGGGCCAAAGCGGCTTTGTTCATGGTGACCAGGAAGCCGGGATGGGGAGCAGTGCCAGAGAGCAAGGGGGGACCAAGGGCACTCCCCTGGAAACTCACCCAGACAACTCAGAACTGTGCTTCATGAGTCCTCAAGCTGTCTAAGTCAGCTAGGGTTGGCATGCGGAAATTAATGGTCCCACCCAGGAGGCAGTGTGAGGGAGGGACACCAGAAGGGGGCAATGGTGAAGCCGGCTGTCATGTGCAGATGTAGTCTCTGCCAGGCTGGAGGAGATACACTGTGTCACAGGTGGGAAGAATGATGCACTGTGGGAACACAGATGCACTGTGTCACAGGGTTAGTCAAGGTTAGGGGTGCCACCCACACATGGGCACCTTGCAGGTTGCAGCCCAGCGGGGCCAGCAGGAGCTCTGGAGTGTGGCCAGGCACCCTCTGGAGCTTGGTGTTAGTCTATTTTCAGACATCCTGCATCTTGTTGAAATCTGATGAAACTAGGTGCTCTCTTCAGAGGGGCACTGAGAAACAGCTAATTCTGCCTGCACCGCCATGAGGGTTCCTTTGACAGTGTGGACCCTGAATCTGTTCACCTCCTACAAATGTACAATGGTATTTTGTCTTTTAAGAGTAAAATAATAAGTTTAGGAAGACACAGCTCATTAAAGTAGTTGAGTTAGATATAATCACAGCATTGTGTTAGGTTAAAAAAGATGTGTGTGGAGCTCCTTCATCCCTGGTTACCCTGCATTCACGCTGGGACTCTCCAGCAATCGGAGAGTGTACAGATTCGTCCCCAGGAAGTAGCCTGGTCCTCAGATCACTGTCATGGTGCCATGACGATCGATAAATGTCCACCAGAGTCAAGGGGAGATTCTGAGTCACAGACCAGCAGAAAGTAGTCTACTAAACACCGACTGGGGGCCCAGGTGTCCAGGGACTTCATGGGCATGCACTTTGGCCATCCCGAATACCATTCCTGCAGAAGTATTTTACTTTAAATTATATTTCCATTCTACAGATGCGCAAGTTAACACTCAGGCTCAGTAACCCTCACCCAGCCTAGGACCAGCACACATGTCTGCTGGTGACACTGGGCTCCTGATGTCTGCACGTCCGGCCACGCCCATGAGCGGGATGGTTGCCAACCTCTGGAGGGGCAGGAGGATTGTTGCAACAGGGTGGGGGAGAAACAAGTTGTCTGGCAGCTCCCAGCTTAGCCTGTCTGTGGGCATGAAGCTTCCTTATGACAGAAGATAAGCACGTTGGGAAAATGTCTCCAGGTCGTCCTGATGGAGAGGGAGGTAGGGAGAATCCTGGATTCAGCAGAATCCAGGTGAAAACGAGGTTTGTGGAGGACCTGAGTCCTCCCACAAGGTGGGTGGAGGACCTGAGTCCTGTTAGCTACCATCTTGATAATTCCCACTCACATCTTTTCTGACTTCCAAATCTCTTCTCCTTTTTATAATGTCATTTCAGTAGCTTTCCATCTTGTCCAGCCTGATGTCCTTGGTTTATATATTTAAAGATATTACAAAGTGTTTCAGGCATCCTGAATCCTATAACGCTTCCTTGAGAAAAATGGGCCTTTCCTAAATTGAGAAAACAAGCTGAGTGAGGCTCCTCGGGAGCAGACAAACCACAGCATGTGCTTCTGCAGTGTCCCGGGGGCATGCGTGTCCCTGCAGAGCAGCCCTCTCCGTGTGTCCTCGGCTGGGTCACCCATGGCCGTGTACCAGACCAGGGGTCGCCCAACCCCGCTAGTGGCCTGGAGCTCAGCACCCATGGGACGGGCAATTCTGTCCCGTCCTGGGGCCCGGGGAGGTGCTGGCTCTTTGACAGCCTGTGTGTGGTTGCTGCCCAGCGACTGGGGAGGTCGGGCTGCAGGACTGGCCAGGGAGCCCAGCCCCAGTGCCCGCCAGCCCGTGTTCTGACAGTCGCCCCTTTTCTCAATGAGGGCTCATGGCACTGAAGAAACGGTCTCAGCCTCTCTCTACTAATCCAAGCACTTCAAAATATCTTCCTGAATGACTTTATAGTTTCCTCCAATACGATCTTTTAGAAACATTTCTGTTTTGTTGTTATTAAAAACGTTTTTAGAATTTCATTTTATGCTGTTGCCAGGTCCAGGAATGAGATTTTTTTTCTCCATTGAATTAATTTTTAAGCAGAAACAATGAACTAAAGCTATATGTGTTGTGTCGCCGGAGGGCCCTGCACTATCCAGGTGTTCACTGTGCAGTCGTGGATCTGTCCCCTATAGCTTTGTCATTTCTCTGTGGAGGGAACATTCAGACCCATGTTCCTATGCTGTGAAGTGCATGGGACACAGTGGTCCTCCTGTCCGTGCCACACAGCAGCAGCCGCCAGCCCTTGAGCTGGGCCTTGGCGCCCGGCCAGCCTCCCTCCACTCTGCCTGCCTGGGCTCAGTGTCCGCTTTCCACTCCCCACTGCTGCGAGCCCGCTTCTTCCGTCCACACAGGGCTGAGGTCATACGCTGTTCTGGTTCTCATGGCACAGATGCAGCAATATTACCTCTGCCCCACGCTGCTCATCACAGGTTAATGCAGAGCTTTCCTGCTGGTTTAAACCACTGGTAGTCTATGCATGACTGTCCTGTTGGTGCCTTGGACTCCTGCAGAACAAATGGATCTAGTCATTCTTATCTGTCCTTTTACGAATAAAATAAAATTCACCCGATGGGACAGTCATGTGTATACCACAGGTGGTTCAAGCTGTCTGGCAGTGAGACACACCACTGAGAATGTGGGAAGACTGCCGGTGGGATTTGGTGGCACAGTTATACCATCTTCAACAATGGCGCCATGCTGCCTCTTTCTTCTCCGTCCTTCTTTCTGTCAGAGTGTGAAGATTTTTTGCTGAGTAGATATCTAGTCAGTTAATGACTTAAGTCTAGGGAGAGCTGTGTCTTTTGTTTCTTCTGGAGGGACTTATGTATGTATTTATAGGAAATTGTCCATTTTATTTGGATAATGAAATATACTGTTATAGTAATGTGTGTTTGTTGGTAACTTTTGACTTTTAGAAACGTTGCCTAGGGATTTGCGTAAGCCCACCTCTTTTCTTTATTTTATTTCAAGTTTGTTTTGGTTTCTAGACAGACCCAGAAGCCCTGCAGAAAAGGATTTGGGTGTGTCCTGTGATTGATGAGAGACATGTCAGTCCACTTTTCAGAGCTATTCTTTAGACTCCAACCCTGATCTATGAATACAATTACTTTACTCTTGTGCAAGGATGTGCCAAGGTGTGTGTGTGTGTGTATGTGTGTGTGTGTGTACATGTGTGTGCATGCATGTCCCTGTGTGCACCTGAATGTTAACAATAAAATTAAGTGTATGGAAATATGGAAATAACTTCAAAGTGAATGCTGTAGTCAAGAACATACTGGTTTTTAAATTGTACAGTTGCTTCTTGAACACAGCCCGAGCCAGGCATGCTCTTGGCCACGTGTGCAAATTGCCTGTGTGAGGGGGGGAGCTGCTGTCTTTTGAGCCCCCAAGAAGAATCACGGAGCATCTTCAGCCCGAGATGGGCAGCAGGGTGAAACATCAGGCCAGCGACTGTCGACAGGAATGGAGACATGGCTGTCCTCGGCTCTCCTGAGCCTAAGTCCTTGTGACAAGAGTGTCTCTCCATGGCCTCCGGGCTCTTCCTGACGTCAGATTGCTGCCACTCAGCCAGGGGCTTACTGGCTTCATGCCACTGAGGCTGCTGGTGAGACCCGAGGGTGCACACATTCCTTTAGCTTTGTTGTTCTTCTGTTCAATCACTGTCACTTCTAATATGCCTGAGCACTCTGGGGACACAGTTCTAACTGTTCTCACGAGGCCAAATGTTCTGCTTTCAGGACAGACAGTTGGCAGTAAAACCGCTGAACTCTGAGCTGACAGCCACGGCACAATTTTCTCTGGGCTGCACTCGGGGCGTTTCCGTGTCTCTGTGTTCTTTGGTGGGAGGTAGACAGCAGCCGCTTGTGCTGCAGGATGAAGAGTTGCTCGGCCATGCTCTGAGATCTCTTCTGTTATGCTGCTATCTGCACTTGCCTCTCGTAGTATTTCATGGAACTGCAGAAGGGGGCAGCTGGTAGATGACGACTGAGCAGGTTCAAGCTGCTGTTCACCCAACAGAGCACAGAACTGCAGCTATTTCCATCGGAAGGGAGGTTCCCTCCAGGCAAAAAGCCTCCTGGAGCTGGGATTGTGTCCGCAGCAGCTCCGTGGAAGTCTGTGCACATAACTGTTCTGATGCCCAGCCCTGGGCACACAGTTACATCCCAACCATTTTTGTTTTTTTGAGATGGAGCCTCCCTGAGTTGTTTAGGCCGGGCTTACAAGTGGAACCCTCCTGCTTCAGACTCCCACAGTGACAGTTCTGAGTGGCTGCAAAACAGGATCCCAAATGTGGACACTTGTAGGCACCATCAGGAACAGGGCAAAGGCTCTCGACCTCTCTGCCTGCGTTCATCTCCTCTCTAACACAGGGTGAGCTTCTGTAGTCACCAGAAGTCACGGCTGCAGCTCTGGAATTGAGCACGTGAACACCTGTCTCAGGAACTTCCTGCGCTGAGCCCGTGGCTTGGACGGGGCGGGCCCTCAGGCAGCAGGTGTGGCTGGGTGGCCCGCTGGGCCAGCTGGTCGCCTCTGCTGTTCGTTTGACTTCTCAGCTCAGCACAGCATAGGACTGCGGTCTCAGCTGCCCCCTCCCTGCTGGGACAACACGTCTGACACCACAACTTCAAGGACAGGGTTACTGGCTCACAGTTCGTAGAGGTTTCAGTCCACGGTTGTCAGCTGGCTCCAAGGTAGGGTGGTGTGGTAGAGGGGCATCACTGAGGGGAAAGAGGTCGTGGCAGGACAGGAGGGAGCAGAGAAATGGAAGGGAGGAGCCGGGAGAGAGACATGCTACCAGGCCGCGTCTCGGCCCAGCCCGAAACCTCCTCACACCACGAGCGGCTCAGCTCGTCTGTGCAGGACCCACGATGCTGTCACCTCCTCCCAGCCCAGCACCTCC
This sequence comes from Petromus typicus, assembly GCA_004026965.1. Lineage (NCBI taxonomy): Eukaryota > Metazoa > Chordata > Mammalia > Rodentia > Petromuridae > Petromus > Petromus typicus. Next base: position 3,709 of record PVIR01012746.1, on the reverse strand, counting down.
CCAGAACCCTACTGTGAGCCGCAAGACTTTGGGGATATGCAGAAGTAAACCATAATGAAGTGGCTTAGGAGATTAAGTTCCATGAGTTCATGTTAGAGAGGGGATTTAAATTCAAATCTGTGCGGTTCTATAATTGCTATTGTCAGGCATTTAACTCACCGTGGGAATGTATTATTCATTTCTGCGTCCATTTTTATGATTCTATTGTAATAAGAATTGACTAGTATTCTTAGTTTTTAAAATAATATTTTACTTTTCTATTTGGTGATTCATTCAAAACTTTAACTTTAAATTTCTCTAAGTAGTAGGGCAGTTATTGGCCGATGCATAGTATAAAATCTTGATACTTTTGTAAAATTCAGGATTCTGATGACATGTGGTGTGCTCGGAAAGTGACAGCGCTCATAATTATGGAGAAGCACTCCCTGAGTCCTCTGAGATCGGCACAGCCCCGCTAGGACAGGTGTGGCTCTCCACTAGAGCTCCTGCCATCCTACCTGTGGCAGCTCCGGTGGGGCCGTGACTCAGGGACAGCTGAGTGCAGGAGAGCCAGGCTTTTGAGGCAGAGCAACAACAAAAGTGCAGTTGGCTTTATGGACGCTTTAACACAAGGCATTAATTTGTGAAGAAACATTAGCAATAACAAATCTTTCTTGAATTATCACTGATTGAAATGTTATGGGGCCTGTTGATTTAAACAATGTGTGTAGCGAAAGGAAAACTTGCCGCTTTGTTTCTCCCTAATGAGGTAGAATTTGGAATTCATCTAAATTTAAACTACACTGGGTGTTCGTTGTGCCCGTTGCTGTCATTTTACACTGGTGGCAGCTGAAGTCAGACTTGCCGGGACAGCAGTGTGTGTTTGAGACTGGTAACCGCGGTGGGCGCAGGCCCTGGGGCACAAACTTCTGCCCACGGAACCTCTTTTAGTGCGGCAGGTGCAGAAGGAACTACATAGAAGTCAGCTTACTCCCAGTCAGACAAGTAAGCAGGTGAGTAATACGTCTTGATACTAGATTCCAAAATGAAGTGCTCTCCGAATGCTGGTCATTAGAAATGAGTGGCAGAGCCAGGCTGGCCTTGGAGGCCTCAGTCAGACTCTTCCTGTGGGCCCAGGAGAGGGACGTGGGTTCCGTGCCACACTCACACGTCTGAATCTGAGATCTCACATCTGCTCATCGTTTGGTGGTTCTTTCTTTTCTGGACTGAGGTTGTTGATGTTCAGCAGTAAGGCACAGTTTCACCATCAAAACCCCTGATGTTTATCCAGGAGGTCACCGGTGAGCAGGGTGCTGCCCTGAGGGGCTGGACCAACATTAGAGCAGCTCTCTGGAAACCACTGCAGGGCGTGGTGACGTCTGAGCTGGTTCTGCGTGACTGTCACTGGGTGATGCAGGGGCTGGGGCGGAGCTCTGATGCAGAGCACCCATGTCACGCAGAGCTACGGAGCTGAAAGGGCGCCGGAGAGAACGCTGCTGTGGCGAGGTGGAGAACTCAGTCTGAATGAAAGAATGTGATGTGTGTCCAGTGATCTCTGCAGATCAGCCAGGGTGGTCCTTACCTACCCAGGCCTGAAGGCATCGCTGTCCACTGACCAGGCAGAGCCCAGGGCAATGAGCAGTGTCCAACCCTTACTGTTATACTCAGTTCAGAAATGTCACACAAAGACTGAAATTCCCAGAATGACCACATCAGCTGCATGTAAAGGAAATCCTGAGGAATCATCCTCTTGGGTGGAGGATTTCTCCCAGACAGCATGGAATGAGACACTCTACAACAGAGTGGGAACTCCTTTGAGCTTCTCCTGATATGCTTGCAGGAATGCTTGCTGGTGTGTGTGTGTGGGTGTGTGTGGGTGTGGGGGTGTGTGGGTGGGTGGGTGGGTGGAGAGAGACAGAGAGAGAGGGGAGAATATTCACGAGGACACTGCTAAGGATGGTTTCCACATTTTTCCCCTGAAGTGGACCCCGGAAGAGACTCGGACAGTTGTCTCCGGCATGGAAGGTGGTGCCTCACCCCAGTGAATGCCTTTTAAAATTTTGTGGATGTGAGAATTTGATAAGTGATCATGTTTCCTCTTTATCTTTGGACATGAGGAATTTCAAAGTAGAATTAAAACTTTTCATAGCGCACCCTCTTGCCGGAGTCAGGGGGACACACTGCTGTCGTCTGAGGCCTGCCTTTCCATCTTTGTAGGCAGTCCCAATCTGTCATACTGTCCCAATCTCTAGAACAGCTCCAAATCACTGTGACAGCATGTAAGGTAGAATACCCTGAACTGACTGTGTGCTTTTCCTTATCAAAACTTAAAAGTATGATGAACAGTGATCAGGAATGAATTATCAGCTATGCCAAAATGACATAGCAGAAAATCACACTGCGTGAACCTCAGGGTCCGGGCTCCGAAGTGTGAGAAGATCAGAACGAGGAAAATCTCGGTGCTCTTCCAGCTATGCTAAGGGAGAGAGAAGACAATAAACAGACACTGAACAAAGACTGTGTTTGCGGCATTAGAATTTGAAATTTAGCAATGGTTACAGTTAGAACACTGGGCCTGTGCCTTTGAGATGGATGAACTGTGTCATCGACTTGACTCCACCTGAACCACGGCCAACTCAGCCGCGTGCTCTTCAGAGCTGGCCACTGAGGCTTTTAAGAAAGTGAGTCAAATTTGTTATTCACACATATTAACTCCAAGCCAGCCTTTTGGAACTAGCCTTCAACAGCATATCAGGGGCAGAATCCGGGTTTCGGAGCCCATTTGGTGCTGCTGATCCTTCAGTCCCTGTCTGGCTCAGCTGGCATCTGTCGGGTGGGTGAGGTGTGAACTCTCGGGGACAAGTGTCCCCAGGCTGATGAGCTGGAGCCCTACGAGTTCCTTCCTCTCGTGCCCAGCGCACAGGGGGCCGCAGGCCTCTCGGCCTTCAGCCAGCATGGCCCTGGGCTGACAAGGAGCCCTGTGAAGGATACTGCTCGGCGGGAAGGCAGACAGTGGGAACACAGGAGCCTGGTGTGGGATCGGATCGTGTCTGCCTGAAGTCCTTTGTTCAGAGCCAGTTATGTTGGTCAGCTCATTTTGAATGGGTGAGGAGTTTCAATCTCCCCACCATGGAGCGAGGAATACTTGAACCAGTTATGCTGCACCTATCAGGACTACAGGCACAGTCTTCTCTCTTGTGCTGTGTCTGGTACAGTGCTTAGTGCCTAAACCACTCGACGCCATGGTGTGCATGCGATGGGTTTTATGGACTTGAGCCTGGGTCAGAGGGTTCGTCTCTCAAGTCCTGTGTGGCCTAGGATACCAACTGTTTGAGAAGATGATTCCTAAAAAACCTCTCAAAGCGGTCAGTGGTCTTTTGCTCTTTTCTGATCTGTTTCATACAGGAAAAGAGAAAAAAATATATGAGGAAAAGGTTGGAGAAATGTAGGATGTTTGTTTCATAGACTTGTTCCTGTCCGGCTGATGCTCAGTAACTTGTGTCCAGATTTTGTCTCATCTCAAACTTCTGTATTAACTGACAACTGACCTAGTATTTGAACTGTCATATAGAAAAATGATTCACTAAAACCTTGAAAAATATTATTAAATGAATCTGTATTAATATCATGGAACATGCCCCAAGTGGAAAGGATGCGAGTGATGCGTATGTGGTCTGTTGAAATGTCCGGTGGGTGCACAAAGAATGTGAAGATTCCTAACGGAAACCCT